>WYDI02011527.1:0-37844 GCA_009867235.2 Psittacus erithacus
TTTTTTGGTTTTTGGTTTTTTTTTTGTTTTTTTATTTTATTTTGCTTCCATAAATGCAAACTCTTCTTTCTTATATCCATCAAAAATATTGTTGCACAATTTTCCAAAACTCAGCTTTAAACCACGGAACTTCTCCTTTGAGTCCTTCTATTGAGTAATTCTATTGAATTACTTCAAATGTAATCTGTATTCACTTCAGGAGCCATTCATTACCAGTTACTGCCTACCTACTACCCTTCATCTCAATGAGTATAAATTCTCAGTTGTTCCCAGGTATCAGTCTTGAGTGCCCTTCTTCAAATTCACAAGCATAAAATCAATTTTCTATGATAATTGCAATTCTTGGGAGAAAATTCTCATCATCTCCTGTAAAAGAAAAGAACTATTATTTTCAGCATCTCTAAGATCTCCTTTTCCATGATGCTTGCAAAATAGAAGTTATACTAAGATGATTTTTATTGACATTTTCATTTTTTCTATATACTTTCATCCTTACTTCTATGGAAATGATAAATAGTGTATAGAAGAAGGTAAAATGACCTTTTAGTTCAGTAGATACAGCACTTACTGCAGCGGGATCCTGTTTAATATATCTTCAATATTACCTTATCTTTATTCTTAGTGAATCATAGAATTATAGAATGATTTGGGTTGGAAGGGGCCTTAAAGATCATCTAGTTTCAATGCCCCTGCCAGGGGCAGAGACATCTTCCACTAGCCCAGGTTGCTCAAAGCCCCATCGAACCTGTCTTTGAACAGTTCCAGGGAGCATCCACAAATTCTGCGAGCAATCTGTCCTAGTGCTTCACCTCCCTCACAGTACACAATTTCTTCCTCATATCTAATCCAAATGTAACTCGATCAAATTCCTGGTGAAGCGAAGCAGATTACCTTAACCAACCGCAAAACAAGACTTTTCACCTCTCTGCATCCCACCATTATACCAGCGTCTAATGAGCACTGTATCACCCAAAACTTGTATGATATTAGTGGAAAAGTGTATTTCATTCTAAGATAAATTTCAAGAAGACTTAACCAGCATTTTTATCAAATTAACACACTTTGAAACAGCATAGCTGAGAGAGTTTTTAAGGGGAAAGAATATGATGCCATCCCTTTCAAGCAACTCAAGTGACAGCATGTCCTGATATCTGCAAACCAGTTCTGCTCTTGATGACAATCTTGGTGGAGAAACAGTGGTTTGTCAAAAGGAACTGTTGATTTATCATGTTTAAAACCAGCCTTCAGGATTCCAGGAAAATGGGTTCTAGATGAAATATCAATTATAGCTTTTATGAGTAAGGCCTTCATTGTGAAAGCTATTGCTCTTAAAATCCACCATGATTCATAATAATAAATGAATATACCTTAAGCAATTAGTGTTTAGCATGCAGGATTACAGAGAACAGCTCAAAACCCACAGGAACTCTCTGAATTGCTCAGTGGTAAGAAAGTAAGAAAGGCAAGTAGATGAATTACAATACATACTTTGTACCTTTAACATCTGTTGAAAATGATGGGAGCTGAAGACACATATAGCATCTCACAGATCAAGGTTTTGTCACTGTTATTTGATTCCTTTCCCATTATACAAACTAAGTACCTACCAGACCATCCATAGGTTGTGATAAGATTTAGCTCTGCATCCCATTCAAATCTTCCTAAATGTCTTACACATAAAGTCTCTTAGAAGTGAAAACCAGAGTACAGCAGTATCTTTTGTGTTGAAGGTGAAATAGTGTATCAGCTTAATTTATTTCTTACAAGGCTCATGGAAAGACATGCTGCAGATATCTGTGTCTTTGACAGGGAAGGAAACTGGTGTGCCTTGATATATGCTCTCCCTGCAGAGCCAGAAGGGGCTGAATTGATAACCTGTTCTGTATTTCAACTACTGTAAATGAGGGAATGCTGATGAAACGACTTCTTCATGTACTGGAAAAAAAGTATAAAAAAATATGGATCTCAATTGCATTTAAGCAACCAAAGATCTAATTGAAAAATCATTATAAAGCAATAAAAGTTTTGTGTGTCATGTATGTGCATCAAGGCAATGACAAACTGGAAGCAGAAAAGGACATTTTTCTGACCTATCTGATATAAGAAGATGATCACATGAAACTGTAATTTAAAGAAAATTCTTAGGATTTTTTTATCCCTCCTATCTGCATTACTGTAAGTTACTCTTCTCTGTTGTGAAGAAAAATCAATTGTTATTATGGCTATTAAGTGCTTTATAAAAATATTCTTATGCATGGGTTTTTGTTAAATGTTATTTTGAACTCAAACATCTTTGTAAGTATCTTAAGTGGACTATATAACTTAGATATGATTCAAGTAATGCTTGTAAAATCTCCATTTAAAATGAATCTCCATGTGACAGGTAATTGGCTGCAAGCCTGTTTTTTGTTATTGATTTAACTCAATGCCAATGTACACAGGTGTGTTGGTGGGTTGTTCAAGCTTCCAAGGCACCCACATTTGGCAGGACAATAAATTGTTGCATAATAAGATTATTTTCCCCCTTCAATCTTGAATCTTTTCAAAAGCTGTATTTTAAACCTTTGTAGGTATGTACGTGGGTGAGAGAAAAATACCCAACAATGTTACCATGAGGCACGTTTCAATTTATTGTTTGAGGCGCTCAAGGAAAAAGCAGCATGTAGAGAAGATATCTGCAAGTATATATATTTGCCAGCTGAAGAGAAAAAATAAAACCTTTATATTATGTTGTTTCTTAGTTTGTTTTTTTTGTGCTAAAATTCTACATTGTTGTCAGATGAAATTGGTTATTTTAGACAGAAATACAGCACCAAAAATATCAGCTCTTCAATGTGTTTTAAATGCAGACAGCAGATGTGATTTGCCCTTGCACACAGAAATATCTGCAGCACAGACACCCAACTGAGGCCTCATTTGAATACTTTGAGCGAAATTCTGGCTCTGTTGAAGTTGATGGGAATTTTGCCATCAGCTTCAGTTTGGCTTCTATTTACTTCTCTGGTAATGAACTATGTGGCAAGGTAGGTATCTCTGAGGAACACACAGGCTAATATGGAGAAAATTAAGAATGCCACAGCAGGTGGCAGGTAATGCAAATTCTCAGGGAAGCATTGACCCTGGAGGAAAAGAAAGGGAAGCATTGCTGTGGGAGCGCTTCGTACAGAGAGGTGGGTGGAGATTTCATGAAACGATGTGAAAGACTGTTCCAACTATAGCAGGTAGTATAATTGAACATGTAAAATAGAGAAGAGGAGAAAACACTTCTACTTTCACAAGCCTGAAGGAAAGAACAAAGAATGAAGTGTCATATCTAAACGTTGGAAGACTCTGAACTGGGGGTAAAGCTTTATAATGGCTCTTCTTTCACCCAGATGTTTTTCTTGGGCTCAGTTCAAAACGAAAAAGGATTTGTTTAGCTTCCAGATTTGTCCACTAATCTGTGTTTCAGAGTAAAGCATAGTTAGCTGTCCCACCACAAGGAAAAAAAACACAGATGAGAGAGCCAACTCAGGACAAGAGTGAAATGCTTTACTTGACTGATTCAGAGCAGCTGCATTGCACTTGAGTAGGCAATCCCTCTTGTGGGCCAAGGGCTTTTTTTATTCATCCTGCCACTTTGTTTCATAAGAAATAAAATACTGTCAGCAAGTTAATGTAATGGCAAAGTCCCAGTGTTTTTCCACAGTGATTTCAAGGAGCCATCCTCCGCAGCTTGTGCTAGTTTAATAAAAGTGTATTAGATACTACTTATAATATTTATTTGGGACCTCTAATATGTGCATTATTGAAGATCTATTATATTTTATAACACTAAAGATAACCCAGTAACTTCTTAACATAATCTGCAATTACTCCAAAGGAAGAGTTGCAGGGTATCATGTCACGTTGTGCTCTGAGATGCCTTAGGTTGAAACTCATCGACACCATGGACAAGAAGTTGCCTGGGTCTGTACTGTAAAGCAGATGATACACATTCACTAAAAATCTTTATGAAATATTTATCAAAAGCTCCTTTCTCTGGATGCCCACTAGACATGATTTGAAAATTAAACAACTGTTGGTTTCTTTTTCTTTCTCTTGAGATACCTGAAGACTTTATTCCAAAATATATGGTGGGAGATTAAAACATGCCAAATTAAAACTGCACCAGCCCAGAGCTTTGTTCTAATTTAAAGGAGTACACAAACTGCTTAGAAATACCTTCCCTTTTTCTTTGCAAATTTTTGTATCAGAAAGATGCTGATCTGGAAAACAAGGTGCTGTGCATGTATGCATGTGAATATATATTCACACTGAGGATGGTGGAGGTCTGCACTCCTCTAAAGAGGCTTTAGAATAAAATCAAAGCCAGGTCACTGTTTTCAAATGGTTTATTAACCCTGAAAAACAAGGCTAGGAGAAGCAGTATCACACATGGAAAATGCTCCCAGATGCTGTGATCACAGTGCAGAGGCAGGTACTGCAATGTGTGCTATTGCAGGCAGTGGGAAGCCCCCTCCTTTCCCCTATTTCTTTAAAAACAAAACAAAACAACACAACACAACAAAACAAAACTAATTTTCTTCAATGCATGCAAGAGAATGTTTGGCATCTGCTACTGAGCAGCATTCTTGCCGTGTTTCACTATCTATCAAATGGCACGCTCATCCTCTGCCAAGAAAAACACTTGTTCCCAATACTAATTCATGCTCCCTGACTACCCTCTAGTGTATATTCTTCCAAGACTGCTAGCCATCCGTGCAGCCATTTGAAAGATATTAAAATGATTATGATGAAATCTCTCACTTACTGTGCTGGCAAGAGCTGGGATATGCTTCAGAGTTAATGCATGGAGCTCCCAGGGAGAAGGGAGTGCCTTAAGTCTCTCTATTGAGTGTCCCCATCTAAACGAAGAGATGTTGTTGCAAGGCTCCATGAGGACCCACAGGCAGGGCTCTGGTTTGAGGGAAGATTGTCAAGGTACAAACTGTTGAAGAAATTAAAAATAAAGGGATGAAAAATAGCAGTTGGTAAATAGATCCCAGAGCCTCTCATTGTACAATCATTGTAAAGTCATTATAAAATATCTAATGACGCTTGAAAGGCAGCAGCTGGGAACCCAGTGAGAAGGCTTTCTTTTCTGCTGTTTATTTGGTGAGATTGACCTACTGTACCCACACACGCCCCAGCTTCTCAGAGAAGGGATGGTGCAATTACAGATGCATTCCTGGTCAGATCCTTTAAGTAGCTCCTAAGACTAGAACTGAGATTGTCCTCATCAGCCTCTAGAGTTCCTGGAACTACTAACAATTTGTTAATTGACCTGAGAAATTGCCTTGGATTTCTCAAGAAGAAAAATGTTTATTTTCTGATGAGAATATTGACATCTCTACCCAGAAATGAAATGTCCCTATTTGGTCCTGCATAGACCAAGAACTGAATCCCTTTCAGGAATCTCTAAACCTTTTTACATTTTGGCCCTTTCCTAAACATAGGCTGTTTGTGACTGCAGCAACAGGTGCCCTGAGACACCTCTGCAAACTGCTGACCTTGAGCAATAATCAGAGAGCAACTAGAAGCATCTCCACGTGTCGCTGTCATGTGCTCTGCAGGCCACAGCTAAACCACCATCATTATGGCAAATTCTTCAGATGTTTGTACAGACTTGAGGGTGGGATTTGTGTCATTCATCTTTCAACATCTACAAAGTAGACGTCTACAGCTGTACTAATTACTCTAGGTTCCCTTTACATTCAAGAAAGAGAAATAAGTTCTTTTAGGGTGCAGTTTGCCTGACCTATGATGGACATTTACTTTAGAATAGCATGAATCACACCCAAGGTTCCTATGCGTAGCCTGCCTACATTCTCACTGACTGTACCGACAGCCTGGGGTGACTAGTTTAAATGCACACTACACAGACTTATGTACCTCTGTTTCATTAGATGAGAAACACCCACTGCCTGTTACAGAACTGGCTTTGAATATAGGTGACATAGGCAGTTTCTGCAGAAGTACAGCAAGCTGAAGCAAGCAGTGAAGTGTTCTCTTTCCATGAGACAGAAGATGCATCTTTGTTCACAGAAGAAGCCCTTGCACAGAAATGTAAAATGTTTTGTTACAGAAGCCACATCTTCTTGTTGCCCATCATTCTCTTACATGGAGCAGGAGCAGCAGGTTTCCTACGGCCCACAGCTGCTGCTCATGATAGGAACAGGGCCTGGCCCCCCTCCATGCAGCCTTTTCCTTTTTTCTTCTCTTGTCATCCCCTATGGAAGACGCAAATGTGAAAACAGGGGACATTGAGGTAAGCAACAACTGTGTGTACTGTGGGAGAAGGATTTAACTGAGCCCGGAAGGGCCCAATTAGGGACAGAGTAAGGTTCCCTGACACCCAAAGAACTGAAGGAGGTGAGTGTCCTGGTTGGGAATGCACTGAAAGATAAGGTGGAGGTCCCACCAATGCCTGCTGCAGAGGTGCAAAACTTCCCTGTGTCCCAGTGCCTGTTTCCAGCCTCTCAGAAGCTCTTAAAACCAAACACAGCCCCCACACCTATCTTCAGCTCTGTCCAAAATCCAGCTTCTACCTCTGAGCCTGTTCTTCCCACCCTTCAACTCATCTTAAGATGCATTGGTGGTCCTTTCTGGCCTCCTTTTCCCAAAGCCCCACTTCATTTCCTTCAAAGTGTGAGGAACCTGGAGTACCAAATGATGCATGGTGGCATGCAGTTGGTTTTGGTTTTCATTTTCTCTGTGTCATGCTTATGTTTTATACTTTTCAATATATACTTTCCAAAGTATACTTAGGGGAACACCTTATTTTTCTGTGTACATTTAGATATTCTAATAAATAAGAAATAGCCCTTGAAACAATGGAAGATCTTCAAGGAAAGACTTTGAAATTTCCTCAGGAGCTCCAAATGATGCCTAGAAAAAGGTTTCTGATGAATTATTACTATTATTTTTAATTTAAACTGCACCATGAATGTTCATAATGTTTAATATAGAGGCATTAATGAAGTCATGAGGACCTAAAGATATGAAGAGGGCGAGGTATATTTAGGAGGAAGAAATAGATTTTATTAGCCTGATTGATTGATGTACTGGGAAAGTAGACAAGCTTTAGGCACAAGGTCTTTAGGTAAACAGTAATAGAGAGACTGTGACCCCAAAACTAAGTTAATGGATAGTATAAACTCTAAGGAGTTTGAAGTCAGAGTACACACTTCTAGAAGACGCCTAGGTAGGTGTTTTTCATAGGAAGATTTTAATAGGGACAATAAATTGGTTTTGGTTCACCTCTAGGCTTTTAAAGCTATGAGAGGAATTAATTTTCCTCTATCTGGAAAATAGTTTGCATTTTGAAAATGT
This sequence comes from Psittacus erithacus, assembly GCA_009867235.2. NCBI lineage: Eukaryota > Metazoa > Chordata > Aves > Psittaciformes > Psittacidae > Psittacus > Psittacus erithacus. The sequence continues at coordinate 7,354 of WYDI02011527.1, forward strand.
TCCTGTCTGAACGTCAATACAGACAGAAATTACTATTAGTTTATGAGTCAATAAAATGTTTTGATTTGATAACTATGGCATATTTCAGTGCAGTTTTTATTTCTGATATTTTTCCTATGGAATTCCCTACATTTAAAAATCAAGCCGCTCCGAAGGAAAAATTAAAAATAATATTAATAAAATATCAAAGCAAAAAATTAACCATAATTCTACTGTCAAAAAAAAATAATTGGTTTTAAAAGATTGTTTTCAAACACAAGAGTGAAATTAAGCAATTTATAATTGGCTTTTAATTCTCACCAGCAGACACACACGAACCACACACATGACACATGTCTGCGTCATTCAGCCACTCTGGCTCTTGTTTATAAACTCCAGATTTTTAATTATGGGACAGTTTCCATGTCAGAGCTCTGCTGCTGCAAATTTCTCATCCTCTCCTGACAGTGCCACCTTGCAGTGTCTTCTCCTGTGCGAGTGGATATTTTAGTTTCACTGGGGTTTTTTTGTACTGCACAACCAACTCCAATGAACGAGGAAACCTGAATCTTTCTCCCTCTATTATTACACGTATCTGTTTTTCTAAAGCCTAAATATTTGTCACACATACTTAGCCTATTGGGAATAAATGACTGGAATTATTATACCTTAGACATGTTAAAAGAATAAATAGTATTTTATGTTAGGCTTGAAAATAAACATGCCTCCAGTTGCACATATTGCTCATCATGATAAATGGTGATAAAGAGAGGAAGTAGTCAATCCTGGCATCCCTTGAATCAGGCTGGTCTATCACAAGACCCTGAATCACTACACACACATAAAAAGAAAACAAATTACTTAGAGATCTTTTGAGTAAATATGGACCTCATCCTGAATTCTGAATTCATCACAAATTCCAAAAATGTTTCCAAAAGATGTCAAAAATTTCTGTAAGATGCATGACATGTGCCTGACCTTTTCATAGCTCATTTTCCTCCCCTTGCACAGATCACTTTGTGATGAACCTTTCCATTTGCCCCTGCTTAAACAGGAGTATTCCATAAGAGACAACATGCTAGGACCTCACAGTCCCTCCTTACTCCTGATCTTAGCGACACTGGCCATTGAGTCCTGATCTGGCCTGAGTGGGCATGCAGATGTGGTAAATGCTGCCCAGTGCCTTTGCTGGGAGAAGAGTTCAACCAACACTGAGAATTTCGGGGACTTTACTCAGTTAAAGAATGGAGAAATTAAAGAAAAAAAAAGGTAATTTTTAGAGATGTTTAAAATTAGAGCTGCCCTTTGTGACCCAGATGTAGTTGAGCATGTTATTCAGACAAGGGAGGGTTTGGCTGAAAAAATGTTGTGGTAACCACAATAGCTATTTTCAAAACAATCTAAAAATTCTTGAAATGGATAAACTAGATAAATCCAACATCCATAACTAAGAACAATATTCAAACCATTCATAATCAAATACTGTCCCTGACACATTCTATTAAACCCTATCACCATATTTTCAGATGAGCCTGAGAAAAATATGTTTTGAAGGATCTGTTAAAAGAGAAACTGTTGTGCAATTTTGGCTGCTGATACAGTCATAAAATATATGTTTATACACAGTTTTATATATACATAAAGTGAACCTCACATCTTACAGTGTCTTACTGGAGCTCAGATGCAGTGCATGACGTATTTGTGGAAATAGGATCTATAACCTAATGTATTCTTGCATCAAAGAATAATGTCTCATAAATAAATCATTACAGCCTGTCACATCTATGGTTTCACACCATAGTGTATAAAATTATGTATTTTGAGGTGTGGAAGAAGGTGATTCTCTAATGTTTCAGCAAAAAAAATAAATTCATCTTCTGCTAATGCATGTGCTGTCTTGGAGGTGTTATTGCCTTACCACTGTTCATTGTAGACTAATCCATAATAGTAAATGAATGACAGCATTTCTGTTTTCAAAAACTGGCGCAATTTGTGTGCGGCTTTTCTCTTTCAGTAATTAAGAAATCAAATAAGCCCTAGTGAAACTATTTAAGAGGTTCTAGATATAATTAGAACACCTCATTCTTTCATAACTAATTCCTAATTAAAGTAATTTGTCTTATTGCCCTTCTTTTCAAGGGTGAAGAGGAAGTGGTGATGAATGCTCAAAATCAGGAAAAGTGAAAATTGCAGTGTGTTGATTTGCAGTGATTGAGCATGTTCCAGTTTTTAACAGCCCCCTTCGTCTGAAATGGTAAATGAATCTCCAGCCTCTGTTTACATTGCATATGTGTTATTTGGCTCTTGACAAATGATAGAATTTGTAATATAAAATAGCTACCGCCATCCAGAAAGTCTGAATATATAAAAGCTAAGTTTTTTTAAGAACACCATATTTCAAGGCAGGAAGGAAAGAAGAGATGGAGAGCACACAGGAGAGAGAAATAGTCTGAAATTTGTTCCATAGGGTGAAAATTGTCCTTTTAAAATTTTATTTGCAGCTGTGCCCAGATGATGATTGATTTATCATCTGAACCAAGGATTAGTAAACAATATGTACCCTATAAAGAGCAAAACAAGTCCTTGCTCATCACTGCACTTAATTGCAGTGGTTATATCAAAGCCATATAAAATTTAATCATCAACCACAAGTAAGAATTTGCTTTACATGTGTGCTTGGTTCCCTGTTTTTCCACCTGTTTAAATGAAAGATTCTTGGAATATCACAATATGTAAATATTGTTTATGATGCAAAAAATATGCTCTTTCATCTCTCCAGTGCTTTGATGTCGTGATATATAAAGCTTTTAGTGCCGCCACCTACCTGACACACAAAGGTCTTATCTGATTCATAAACATGTGTGCCCAGTGCAAACAGGCTGTATCCAATAGACGATTTTTCTTTTCCTTGTAATGTTTTTCTAACAGACAGAAAGAGAAAGAAAGTGTAAATGACAGAATTACCCTGGTGAAAAAAATATCTTAAGCATCAGTTAAAGATAAGCCTATTATGATAGAATAAAAGATGTAGGTCAAAAATGATCCTAAGAGGTTAGTTATATATATAGATATTGTAAAATACATTTTAAAAGCTGAAACCTTTATTTTAAGAGTTTTGATCCAAGTGGGAAATAAGCAGCAAGATCAGATGACCTCCTAAGAAATACAAATATCCCTAATTAGCAAGAGAAGAAAGAGCAATGCAGGAAGTAAGGTCAAAGCTGGAAACAGAACAGATGAAGCTAGGAAGTGAATAAAGTGTAGGCAATGTTTAAAATCTCTGGTTCATTGGTAACAGTTTAAAGGAAAGGGTGCTGCTTATTATACAGCAATACAGTTTAATATATTATATGTCCTATAAATAGGTATTTTTGTATCAATCCATCACTGTATTGGAGTCTTAGTCTGACAGAACTTGATGTCTCCAGCTAAAAATGTGACACACAGTTGGAGAGGGGGTGTCTGCTGCCACCAATGATCCTCAGGGATTTTTAGGCCAAATTCAGTTTCCAAATCCTCAGGTATCCTGGAGGCTGCTCTTGCTGTGCATGTGGACTGATCAGGACTCATGGCTCATGCACTGATGTCTATGGCAGATTAATGCAACTCAGGCTGGCCACAACTACCCTAAGCAGAATTTGGCCTTTTAATGTCAGATGAACTGTCACTGCTGCAAAAGCTTCAAGGAGTAGTGCTGATTTTTTTCTTTTTTTCCTTCTTTTCTTCTTTTCCCCATTTTTTTCATGTTTCCAAGAGCACCCTGGGAAATCTTTTCGTGTTCTTTATTTCTATCTAAGCCCTGGGTTGCTTTGAACAGTGGAAGTAATTGTACGGGTGAATTTCAGAGATTTGAAGGGATCAGACTTGAAAGCCTTTGACTGAAAGTGCAAGCTCCAACTGGAATCCTGTCAGGTGCTGCTAGAAGGGACGTGGCAGGATGCTGCAGCAGAAGGAATCCCTGCAGTGGGGACAACCTGAATACATGGCTCCCTAGCACAGCCTCAGAGGCCAGTAAGAGCATAACTGCATCTACAGCCTTGCAATATCACTGCAGACCTTTCCAATCCATAAATTGATACATCTGACTATGTGACTTGACTAAGGGCATCTATGGGAGTCTGTGGCAGAGGATGAAGAAACTATCTCAAAGTTTCTTTTTCAGAATGCTCTGATAGACTTTCTCTGAGCATCAGAGCAGGCAGCCAAAGGGATATGGGCTGCAGGCCCACATCTTTGAGGGCAATGTGTTCCTTTGGATAGAAAACATAGGGGACAAAAAAAAAAAAAGAAAAGAGACAAGAAGGAACTGCTATATATTTAACAGAAGTCTGTAGGCAATTTTAGAAACAAATAGAATTTAATAAAGTAGGTTGTTAAAATGCACAAGTTTTGTAATAGGGTTATACATTTTTCACATTTTATATGACAGCCAAAACACTCCAGATGTGTTACCTTCCTCTGCCAGATTTCCTAGATCTTTCCTTCTAGCGCAGGTGAAGCTCCTGATGTTTGAAGGCAGGGCTGGCTATGTTCTGTTTCCATTTTCCACACCCTTCTCATGCCATATCTGACTATCATAACTGCTGCAATCTTGTAATACAGGATACACGAGGGAACATGAGAGCTGGTTGGATTTTTCAGATTTGGAATGTGTTTTTGTTACTGTTCCTTTGGTAAAGAAGCAGGAAAAAAAAAAAAAAGAGATAATTGTTTTTACCCAGCGATTTCAAACAACTGCAGCTCTAAAAAGAAATGAAAATTATATTTATTTTCTTTTCAATTAAAATATTTGTCTTGGCCAAAAAATCTGTCTCAGTAATCACATGCTGTGTCAACACCATCTGTCTTCTTGTGACAACAGGTCTCACAATGGATAGTCAAAGTTTATTTCTAATAGTAAAAAGTCTGAAAGAATTCTTCTTTACTGTATTTTATACTGTTTTGTCCTATCATAAAGCTACTTGTTTACAGAATTATGTTTCATTCCAATGTTATCAGTTAATGTTCCCTCTCTTCAAATTGGAGACTCTTTTAGCTTCTGTATTATGGTCTACTGATGCCTGGTATCCTCTCTGCTGAGAACAATGCAACAGAGATGCTGGTGATCTTTCTTGGTCTGTATTATTCTGCTTCTTAACTGGTGGGCGAAAATCGATTTCCTGCTCAGTTTGCTTAACCTCACCATGGTTTTTTGTGTTCTTGACCTTATAGGTAGATGCATGGATGCAAACACCCATAACTGATTCAGACCAAATTCTCGCCAGTTCTTCCACTTCCAGCACTCTTGTATGAGCAGATCCTCTGGTCCTTTCTCCCTTACTATTCAACAAGTAGTGTATGGCTTTGGGGGAACTAGCTGAGGACCAGTGCTCCTTACTAACACAAGTTGCTATTAATTTCTCTTCCAACTTATCCATTTCAGTCACTGAATGGTGAAGAGGTGTAAACCCTCCCTCAGCACAGCTGGGAAGTTGCACTATGGTAAGAAACATCAAACCAAACTCTCCATTAACCATTCTGAGTGCTGGTGAGATAGGTGGACCTGTTGGCTGGCAAACAAAAAGTTCAAGGACTGCCACCTTTCTTAATGTCAAGCTCTTGGTTGTTAAATAACTGGGTGTATGTGAGTCTGGTATGAAAAGGGAAACTAGTTAAAGTACATTTTTATGCTTTGTGACTGCACTTAATTTCCAGCTATAAGACAAACCACAATTGCCCATTGCCTGCTTCATTTTTAAGCAGTATGGGCTAGCTGGATTGCCATTATAATGATAGTAGCATCTTCTTACTTTCTATTTACTTTAGGAATTATTTGCTCCCCTTTGCAACTGGATCTTGTGCAGGGACAGTGCCACATCTTACGCTGCGTTGTGCGTTATGGATGGTTCCTACCTGAGCATCTCATATGCCAGAAAAGGCAAGCTCTGAAGTCTGAGAAATACTTTTCTAGCCAGAACACGAGACCTATTCAGAGTACTCACTTTCTTGATATAATTAACCATATAATTATGGAATTAAGACTCTTTGCAAAGCACATATTATTATTAATGATAATTTGTACTATAGCAGTGCCTAGAGGAAGAGACGCCTTGTATAAAATACATAGAAAAAATATACTAAGCTGAAGTTCAGTTTCAGGTTCAGCTACAGTTTGGCTCAGCCAGAAGTGCAAAGACAAGGGGAAAGGAGCAGAAAGCACTAGAGCAATGATGTGAAGTTAGGCTTTGAAAACAGAAAGGAATTGCTCAGGATCACAGAAGCTGATCTACAGTAGAACGAGGAGTTTTACATGAATCTCCTGAATTGTATTGTGTTGTACCACAATATTCCCTGTCTTTCCCTTCTGTTATTTTGCTGTTTAAAATAATAGTCAGTTGCTGACCATGTAGACAGCACACTGACCCATCATGTGGGGAAATTCTGCTGTGCAGAAATGTTCAGATGACAAAGGAACAGTAAAAGCAAACCCTTATGCCCTTTAATCCTGATATGGCTTGTTTTAATTTGTTTTAATGAAGCTTATTTTCTACATTTTTGGAATTCTAGTGACATTAGCTAATGTCACTGCTAATGTCAACTTACTAAGATAACTTTGGTGCCAACTGCACAGCCAGGACTGGTATTGCAAAGAAACTAACGATGTGCTGCAGTCTCAAAGGGATCAATATTGTCAGGCACTTGTGAAGGACAAGGAATAATTTGTATTTTGCATTTGAGCCCTTCATTCCTCTGCAAAAGGCTGCCTAACTGGAATGAGATGCACACCATGAGTTCAGCGCCTCTTTCAAATTCCAAACATATTTCACTAACTCCACATGTTATACAAAATCATTATTTTTATCACTCAAGAGCACTAACAAATCAACAGAGAAGAATGTAAGAAAGTTCTGCTGTTGAGATCCTGGCCCTGTTGTTCATAGGAAGTTAAAACAAAACTATTCCAAGCAAAGCAGAGATGCTTAACAGTCCTTGTATAAGAAAATATATTTTGTTTATCATTTAGAACAAAAGCAAGGTCGATTTTGATTGATTTTTGAAATACAGCACTAATCTCTGGCTTTTCACCGAATTGTTGTGACCATTGGATGCTACATTAGTAGTGGGAAATGGGAAGAATTTTACACTATTAAATCTTTACCTTGACTGTCTCTAGTATATCCACCTGCAATAAAATACACTGCTCTGCATCTGGCAAATAAATTACAGGCAAACAAATAATACAGGGAAGACAGTTGAAGCCTTTTCCACAAGATATGAAGATATGACCTGCAAACCCAGTGCTGAAATGGTTAGTTCTTGGTCTTCATTAATTTGCTTAATGTGGTGGTTGAGAATGGCATGGTACTTAGCAAGCACTGAATCTCAAGCAAAGAATGTATGATTCGGATTAGCTGCTCTCCAGGGCTGTGGATCCAGTTTCTGGGAAGTTAATGGAGAAAGGGAGTGTGGCTTTTATGCTATATGTGCACAGCCGTCAGTGTGGATTTAGTTCTTGCATGTTTGCTAATTACAGGTGAACCAAAGTCTAGTGGCTTTGAATAGCTGGTCTTGCAATCTGCTCCTTGACATCTTAGGCTGAAATGCCACAAGGGTTTGTAATTCCACTTGAGATGGTCTAAAATCTGACCACAGCCTGGTTTCATTTTGGTAGGGTTTTTTGTTTCTTTTTGGGTTTGTTTGTTTGTTTTGTTTTTTAACCACTTTTTTTTTTTTTTCTTCCTCTGCATATTTTTATTTTATACCCTGCAGTAGTCCTCAAAGCTTCACTTAAGGCTGGATCCACTCTCAAGCTCCTTTTCCCAAACCATGGTCCAGACTGTAACCTGCCCAATCTGCAGGTGCTCAGAGAGAAGCAAGAAGGGCATTGCCAGGCATAGCAGAAGTCTTTGTTCTTTGCTGTGAAAGATCAGCTCTCTCTATACTTTCACAGCCTTCTGCTCTGCTTACTGACTTGAGTTTAACAGAATTTAAAACTTCCTTCTTGGTCTTCTTTAAATTTGGGTTTTGGAGGGATGAATGATAGTGTCCACAGAAAACACTGCATGAGATGATGGTAAGAAAAGAAAAATCTGACAAAATGGGAGAGCAGCCAAGCTTTAGGAAGAGCAATTTATATGAAACAATTAATTGCAATAGGGACAAGCACAGAAATAATTTTGACTGTTGCACCATACGTCCCGTTTCCTTCCTGGAAAAAGTAAAATTTTGGAAACCTTACATTTAAATCCTGAATATGATCAAATTCACCATTCACCCACACTCCTCACCATTAAGGAACCTTTAGGAAAAAATATAATAACTTATCATCTAACTAAAGGAAACAAACAAAACCAGTTCTATATTCTGTGTCTTCCTTTCACCGGACAAATTTATCCGGTTTATTCAATATTCATGTTTTTCAGGAATGATGCTTTTCAGTGGCTCTGATTTTTACGTTCTATTTGTATGATCCTGGTATTCACCAGTCCCAGCAGCACTCAGTGTTTCTTTAGCACACCTAATATGTTGGCACATTTGTACCCATACTTGGGTTTTATTTTAAGTTCCATTTTCCACTGAAACAATGTCAGCGATCATACTTTTGCAGGTGATGGGGTCACCAGAAAAACAGTAATAATTTTTAGATTAATAAGCTAAGGTTGCCCTGCCACAGAAAATTTTGAGGGGTTTCAGAAACATGCATCAGCTTAGTTTTCTGAAAATTATAATTTTATTTTTACTGCTTCCCTTGCTGGGATAGCAGTGGAAGATGTATCTTCAGAAGGCATATTTGTAAACCTGACTTCTGTTCTCATTTTTCATCACTGCAGACAAGTTTAGGACGACTGTTTGCACACCACCAGTGAAAGAGATCTTCAGTTGTTACACCCACCACAAGTGATTGTTCAGTCCTAGTCAATGTCAAAGCACAGGGGCATATATTTTTGCACAATTAGAAGAGCACAATTTTTAAAAGGGTCATTTACCTTGGCCTCTAAAGAGGATATGACTTCTAACCTTCTTTGTTGACTTTCTCTGCCCAAGAATGGCAGAGCAAGAATGGGTGTTAGCTTTATTGCTAGAGCAGTGTTGGCACTTTGGAAAGTTTTGCCCTGTGCCATTGTTTTGGTTCTTTTTAATGCTTTTTGTTTGTTTTGTGAGGCATTTAGAAAGCCTTGGCAGGTAGGCTGCATATAAATAAAACATGTTCTTATTTAGAACTCTTTGAAATAGGAGAAATCATTTGGTGACTGAGTATTCTTAGGGGATGTATTTATCTCTTTGAAAGCTTTCACTTATGTGTTACTGCATTCAGCCTGCAGCTCTGCCAACTTTATGGCAAGGCTGGAACTGCCCAGGGTGTGTTATCGCAGTGATGATGGGGATGCGCAGATTAACACTGTAGGTGCATGCACTGTTTGTGGCAGCCGCTCCCCCAGAGCTGCAGCACTCCAGCCAGAAATGCTGCTTTTATTGAGATCAATAAATCATATCAGCCTCCTAAATGCTGTTTTTCAAAAGAGCGAAACCATTATTTGTGTTCTGGATATTTATCTTTCTTTTCCTAATGCTTTCCCCAAACCTCTCCTTGAAGAGGAGTAGAAGGTAGCAAATAATTTTGTCATAATTAGAATTAATTGACTGCTAAAGGGTTTTTGGACTTGTGTCAGGTCTAATCTTGCATTGCTCAGAATTAGTGGGACTGAACCTGACCTCAGTGACACCAATATAAATCAGAATAACTGATGGTTTTGAGAGCTGACTCTGACCTGTGTGATGGGTGTGCCACAGACTGAGCTGGAAACAGTTAAGCCGTAGTGAGCTGATGCTGGAAGAACTTACGTACCTACAGCAACAATGTGTGAGCTCTGAGCATCTTTGAGGGTCAGGCCCTGTGGGCAGGCTGGTGATTTCCTGTCCTGAACCCTGGCATTAGAGTAGAAAAGCACAGTGATGAAGACGGGGAAAGGATGCTGATGCCTATGTTGTTTCTTTGGTACCTGCACACAGGATGACATCCGGGAGGCAATGAGGGCTCCTGAGTCCACTCTTCAAGCCAAAGGCACACAGAGCCTGTTGACAAGCATGATGGTCGCCTCTTTGTCAGTTGTCACTGAACAGTCGATGTGAGTTTGAATGCATGCTCTATGCTCTGCAAAGTGGCAATGTGGCCTCTGCTGCTCCCCAGGCTGAGCTGTAAGGTCTGAAGTTTGCAGAGAAACATGCTGCGACAGGCACAACTGGGCTGGCCCCACATAAAGTCAATACTTGTATGAAAACAAATAAAATCTTAGAGTACGAGGCAAGGGCTTAAGAATGCCTTCACCTTTTTCCTTCAAGCAACTATTCTGTTAACTTGAAAGACTGCACGGGTGATCTTACTCCATTCTTTCTCTACAGGTCAAATACTTGTCATAGGAGACACCCTAGTTAATATTAAACTAAAAAATAATAGATTAGATAACTATTACATGCTTTTACTGCTAATTAACTTAATAGCTGATTTTTTAATTTATTTTTTTAAACAAGATAGGTGAATATAGAAGCACAGTTTACAGTGTCTGTGTGAGCTCTCAGATAGGTCTTTTGTGTTACAATAACCACCAATTGATTGGGTTGACACATGTAATCCCCTTTGGATCACCCAAGCAATATGATGTCAGTAAGAAGTCCTTCAAACAGGGCTATTAAAAAGCACATTAAACATGTCCTTATTGTAAGCTTTATGCTAGCTTATGCTAGAATAACAGCGATACAGTGGTATTTGTTTGAAAATGAAAGGATTATATGGTCTTTGTAAAATGAGGAATTTAGCATTGGGGAGGGGCAGTGGGATGGTGATTTATTTTTTGTTTATGTTTCTCTGAATCCTTTGATATGTCAGCTTCTGTCACTAACCATTAGACCACTTGTAATTTCTTGTATCAACGAAGATGAAACACATACTGCCTCAAATAATTTATGTCAAACATTGAAGGCCATAGATGGCAATGCTTATTGTGAGATTATAATGAGAATTGAATTGGGGTCTTCAGAAATCCATAGGTAATTTATTGTTAAAGAGCAGGCATGAATCATTCTACCCTTTAACTGTCATGTGGAAGCGCTTTGCTTTCAGCTTGTGCTTGAAACAAATTGCAAAAAAAAAGTGATACCTCAGAAGAGAGGTTTTACCATGACCCTTGGCACTTATTAATATTGCTGTAAGAGTGTCATGACTTCTCTTGGGTCAGATTTTGGTGTGGAAGTGAAAGGGATGCTCTAAAACTTGCATTGCTTTTTATGATGAAAAACACAAAGAGCAGTAGCTTATATACATGCATCTTACAGGTATGGGATGAAAATCAGTGAAATTTGTGGTATTTACAAAACTGCACAATAAAGGACACCAGAGGATTTTACAGTGTGATTTAACAGTGTCAACTCTGAAATTAAATGAAGCCATTCTAGAGATTTGTTTGCAATGCACTGACATCCTCAGCATTCCTCTTTTCATCATTCTGCTCTCTTTTATCTTATAACGTCAAGGTAGCACTCTGAAACGGTTAAGCAACTGCTGTGCATATGTTACATAGATATGCTTTGTTAGCTCATGCTGCTTCTCACAATGAGAAATTTCAATGTCAGCCTGAATCTAGGTGTAGAATATGTTCTTCAGAAAATCAAAGCTACCAACAAATTGATATAAATTATTTGCAGAGTCTGGTTTTCCTTCTGCTTTAATATCATGTAATCAAAGGACAGATTACTCAAAATTACTCATCTTGAGCACTTCAGTGCAGTCATCACAGCACTCCTCTGTGACGACTTCACAGTTTCTCATAATGCAAGAATTAGGGGGTATGCAGAGAAACTACGAAGCTTAGGACATACAAAAAGAAGTTAGACTGTTTTTTTTGTTAGGAAGCATGATTAGAATTTTTACACCTTGGTACACCTTGACACTGAAATTGTGGCAACCAAAAGTATAAATCATGAGGGAATTGAATGAATTCGTAAAGAACAGATTTTTTGGTGACTATTAAGCGTGATAACATTGATACAATCACATTTTCAAGGAAACCATAACCCGGAATGGCTAGGAGAATGAATTATGCTGGGGAAGAACTCTGTATTTGATCTACCCATACAATCTTTACCTACTGGCCACCATCAGAGACAGGATGCTGGGCTAGACTGTTTTGATACTGTAAGGCTACTATTACATCCCATTGGATACCAAAGAAAATTCATAAAGATTTGCTATTAAGAATAATGAAGTGTGATTTTCTGTGCTTACTAGTAATAATAAAATACCACATCATCACATAATGCTTAGTATGCTACATGACACTACATATTACCTAAATGCTATGTTTTAGGTACATTCTGTTTTTACATTCCTCTGCTCTAAGAACACTCTTGCTGTGCATGTAGTAAATGGGGGCTGTTTGAAGTGTGGCTTTGGAAGTGAAATCTGGTGAGGATTTGAGACAAATGCTCTGATCGCTGCAACGAACTTACCACTTTTGAAGTTGAAAGTGTGGTTTTGTTACATGCCACCTAGATTCTCTTCAAAGATGAAACTGGAAGCTCCCATATGTGCCTCCAAAATGCACCAACCCCCAGTGAAGACATAAAGGTCCAACCCAATGACTGGTATTTCAGACTGTGTGGTGGAGTTCAGATCAGAGGTCAGGCTACACCTTCTTCAAGGCAAAACTCTCACACCATATGCATGCTATAGAGGGACCTAGCTGTAACTGCTGTCATATACTGATTCATTCCTAAGAGTTCATATTAAATTATTTGCTAAATCACACATAGCTGAACAAGCTTATCAGTTGCCTAAATCCAACATTGTACTGCTACCACCTAAAGATGCAAGTGACTGAAAGCAGCAGCCATCTAAAGTTCTGCTGCTGAGCATATCATAACCATCTTGCTCCTAATAATGACATCCAGCAAGTCAGATTATTGCATGAGCATAGTCCGCCCTCATAGCAAAGCTCAACCCTGGAAGACATCCTCTGAACATGGCCACTTCATGGAGATTCATACAATGCACATCACATCTAGAGGAAGAAGGAGCCCTGACCTTCTTACTCAGTCTTGAGGTCTCAGAGACTCACTTAGACTGTGAAAAAAAGCAGTGTGAATTATTCTGCTAAAGTGTAAGTCCCCACAGAGTCGTAAAGGTGAAGAGTTGAAACAGGAAACAGTGCTTGGAAGGAAACTCTGGGGTGTCTCATCCAGCTTCCATGAGAACTGGGACTGTTGCCAGCTGGAGATGAGTTCCACCATGTTTTTAACAGAGTCTTAAAAACCACCAAGGACACAGTTTCAACAACCTCTCCAGGCACCTGTTCCAGTGCTGCACTCCCCTTCAAGTGCACTTTTTTCTGATGTCCAACCTGAACACGCCAACCTGCAGTCTGTGGCTGCTGCTAATTGTTGTACTGCCTAGCACCGTTGAGAGGAGTCTGGCTCTGTCATTTTTGTAACTCTTTGTCAAGTAGATGTTGACAGCTATTATATTGCCCCTTATCCTCTTTGCCAGACTAAACAAACCCAGCTCCTTTAGCCTCTCCCTCTAAGTCATGTGCTCTTGGCCCTTGACCACATTCTAAGCCTTCTGCTTATTTTTTTCCAGGCTTCCCACTTCTTTTCTGAACTGTCCCTAACCTCATGCTTCTATATCAACATGCACATAGTGCTGCCCAGAGCACAGTCATGGATTATTGCATAAGTTTTTCATAGGTCTGTGCCATGTGACAGCAACTCACAACTATTAGCTGAGAACCCTATGTTTACTAGAGACTAATAGAGCAAAAATTACAGCTTGGAAAAGCACCCATCTGAATCCAAAAAAAAAAAGCAATATTTAAGACTGTGGTGAAAAAAAAGCTTGCTTTTCCTGCCCTGGGTAAAATGTGTTGCTATGGCATATAATGCTAAGGAGTCACCTTTACTATTGCAGGCTTCATATCTGTAATACTTTATGATTTTACCCTTTAAAAACACTTACCTTTTGGCAGTGTACCTAAGCTACACAAGTAGATGTTATTCCAAGACCTGACACATTTGCTGACTGAGCCAACAGTTGCATGGCACTGATGAACTACAACAGGGCAAAATAAGCACTTGTGATCACTGATCTGTTTCAGTCTTGGCAAATTGATGCATTGGGATCTTTTGCTGGCACTTGTAGGTGATGTTATGAAGCTTTCCTCATGCCAGTAAACTGAAGTAGCTTATGGAGGCTAGCTCACAGATATGTTAGGGTTTGCTTTTGAACATGTGCTCTTTGTAGCAGAACCTGATGTGGGTTTTTTTTTCATGATTAACCAGCAGATCAGAGTTGGCTTTTGCTGTTCTGTAGGTATTTGTAGTGGAAATAGTCTATGAAAAGTTACTCTGGGTCAGTATCTTCACTGTTCTCATGTGTGCTTCAAAGACATCATATCTTATTCTGATGTAATAAAGTCCCTGTTAGAAAACAATTGCCTCTACATAAATAGATGAATGAAATGGTGAAGATCTTCCTCACACCACCCCTTTACAGTCCTGGATGTCAACAACTTACCTAAATTGTCTGTAGCAAAAGGTGTAACTTAACTTTTTGGGAACAGAAGGGAAATCCCTGTGCCCATGTTACAACATCAGCCAATGTCATGTGTATCTGTAACTAAAAGTAAGTTTTCTGGGAGAAAGAGATGATAGCTCAAACGCCTACAGAGGGTTAGTCATCATCACTTTACTTTAAAAAAGGTGAGGTTCTGATAACAAAGGTGAGGAAGGGATATATTTTACAACCAGAAGCCAGACCTGCCAACAGCAGATGTCCAAACTGCAGATAACACAGATTGAAATAAAATGTTGTCCTTTGAAAAAGCTCTACGGTACTGAAAGCTGTGTGATTCTGTGCTGCCTGTGTGTGATTCATGCTGGAATTATTTCTCTGCATCTCTCCAGGGGCAAGCAGAAGGCTTCAGAGATGTGCTGAGTTGCCTCAGCTCCACCAAAGTCCATGAGAACATGAAGAGCTCGGCTTCTTCTGGGCTGAGGCATGTGGGAAGGGGTGAAGCATTGCTTCTTCCAGACCTCTGCAACAAGACAGCCTGCGCAGGCCAGTGCACAAAAAAAGGGTGCTCTGAGGGAGACAATTAATCTTCATGATTTAATGAAGACTGGGGTAAACAACAACAAAAGAAAAGGCTAAACCCTAAATAAAGAGAACCGGAAATTGCTTATAGACAGTATGAGAGCAATTTAGGTGCCAAAACATAAGCATGTAGCATCATTTTCAATGCCTCAGGCCACCTGAGGCATTCACACAGGACTGGCAGATATGAGACATGATCTATGAAAGATCTACTCCCTTCTGGAGCAGCAGCTGGGGGCCAGATGCGATATCCTAAGGCATCAAAAATGGCATGAGACACTTATGTTTAGGCAGCTGAATCCCACCCTCTGCTTCCAGACTTATGATGAATAAACTTCTTAATTGTCTCGGACTCAAATCCCAGGTTCTTGAGGTGCTTTCCCTAGGGCTCAGAGGTGTGCAGTAGCAGCAGATTTCATTGGTTTAACTTGGATAGAGTTGTTACAATCCTTTGTTATGTATTTTTAAAATTGGTTTTAGGCTATAAAATCATGAAGCAGTTTCTACTTTCACAGGCTGTGCGCATAATCCAGGTGAGACCAAAGGTTTTTACTCACTGCAAGATGTTGATGTGATTACTCCAAATCCTATCTCCTTTGAATTCTGTCACAGCTCCCCATTAGGGGCCTGTTGTCAAGTAGCTACGTTCGCTCTGACTGATATTGGAGAATATACCTCTGTGGCAGTTGTTCTCCTAGATAGTTAAACACAAGATAAAAACCTGCAGGAATATTCTCAGTTTTCTCTGAAGTGCACAGCTCTTTGTATCCTATTTAATACACTGGGACATTTGGTGGGGAAGAAATTTGGCTACTGCATACATCATGCATAGGTAAGAAGAGGAGGCAGGAACTGAATTACTAGTTTGCGTTAGCCTGATGCTATGAGAAGGGAAACACTGCTCCTGTCTGGATTATGTGGTACATTCTTATGGAAAGGTTATAAAGAATCCACCAGAAAATGAAAGTTTTCTGGGAAAGGCATATTTTCACCCTGTATCTCTGAAGGTGGAGGTTCTGGCTCTCTTCCAACATGATTTCGGGCTTCTGACAGCTCATGAAAATAATACAGGCTTTGGGGATAAGACAGGGACTAAAATATTTACCTGTTTTCCTAGCCTGACACATGAATATATAGTATCACAGAAAGTGGTACTATTGTTTTTTTTTTAACTCTTGCTGGAGCACCTTCTTTAATGATAACATTAAGAAAAGCTGAGTAGGACCATGTTGTAATACGGTGTTGGTTGTTATACAATGCATGGTCCTTGTGTCAGCATTGAGAAGGAAGGTCAAAGGTCAGGAAGATGAGCTGGAACTGAAGAAGTGTGACAGAAACAGGGGTAAAAGGAGAACTAGAGAAAAAACATTTAAGATTCAAAGGACAGGTCTCAGCTGCTTACCAGTGATAGATGTGAGAGGTGGATAAGTTTACCATATGCTGTGCTTCATTGGAGAAGAAGACTGGTTAACCCTCATGAGTTTTGGAATATAATTATGAGTAAGCATGCACAACAGTCCAGGGGTATCAGGGAACTGAAATAATACACACAATGCCCTCACTGTCTACTTTTCCCTGCACCTTAGTTTGCCTTTCTAATGAGCACAGTCTGAACTACAGATTGTGCATGGGGTTACATCTCAAGGTTGTTCCATGTGAAATCCCTATCCTAGCTGTTAATAACTTATGTTGAAAGACATTAGAAAGAGCAGCAGACAACTGCTAGCGAGCATTTAATACGTCCTCAAAAATATAAGCAAGCAGTTTTAGGAATGCTTTGGGTTAGCTTATTAAACACATGAAAATAGAAAGCAGTAAGCATATTGATATGCTTTCTGAATGTTTTTTAAGTTACTGTATTCTTTGGTATATGTTCCCACTTGATTTTATTGCAGAGGTGGTTTGCACATCTTCCTAGGTTTCTGCAAAGGAAAACGAAATCTAGATGCCTCCAAGCTTCCTCAAGAAAGCCACAGTTCAAGAGCCCTTGTAGACAGCTGTGGTTGCAGTTGCTGAACCCACAGCTAATGAACCTCTTGGTTTTGAGTGAAACAGGGAATGTGAAGTTTAACATGGTGCTGGCACTCAGACACAGTCTTCACAGCAGACATATGTCTAACTGCTTTGTTACTTAGGCGCTGAATTAAAGGATTGCCTCCAACTCCTATTTATAACCATTTCTCTGAGTGCTTTGATGGGCTCAGCTCTCAAGCAGGCAATGTATGATGGCTGCAAGATTGCTTGTCTTCATTGACCAATAACAGTAAAACACCAGAAAGAATTACAGAACACCTTCCCTTTATGCCATACTTGTCCTTCTAGGGATCTGTAGGTCTAATGAAAACGACCTGTGATTTCATGACTGCTTTAAGCACAACTGTGTGGGCTGTTGCTGAAAGGTGCAATTTCATCTTATCCTTCCTCCAAACATGAGTTCCTGCTGCATCCATTGAGCCCATACTCATGCAACCTCCAGTAAGGGCTGAAAATTACCCTGCTCCCCCATCTGATTTTAGGGAACTCATCTGTCTCCTCACTTACCTCTGTGGATACTGATCTTGGCACTATAGGAGCCCTCAGCAGGAAGGAGGTGAGAAAGGAGGGAAAGAAAGATCTTGCGACAACTGCCTGCAATTACATCTGCTTGAAATGACTTCAGTCCTCCAGTCTCAGCTGCTTTGCTCCACATGTGCGATGCACCCTAACTAAAATCTGTGTTTCTCCTCTGGTTCCTTTCACTTTCTTTGGACTTGTGAAATTAATTTTAGAACAATAAAATGCCACAATACAAGCCTAAGGGCTACGCATAAAAGATCAGTCAATCCTGTGGCATGTTCTACCTCAGATCTTCATTTCACCCTTTGTGATGTCACCCAGTCCTGATTGGTAGCTACAAAACACCAGTGGTCTGGATGAAATCACCTGTTCAAGCCTGGCGCTGAGAACTGGAAGGCTAAACTGAGAAAAGTTGCCACTTATCCTCCAAGTTCTCACTATTACCCATCATCTATAAAGCTATTTTGGGCTTGCTGGAAACCTCGTCTACCCAGCCGAGCAGCTATGATACTTCTACAGGTTCTCACTTGAACTTTTCTTTTACCAGACCTATTAGTAGGCTGGAGCTTCAGTGGTTTTAATTGCTTGACCTTTTGGCACATTATCTACAGAGCTGATCTTTACAATCACACAGGAAGAGAATGCCAGCTCTATGAATATTCTGAAATTACCCTACTTTATTCCCTCTTCATTAAGATTTCATCTGCTTCTGATTAACCCCTGCATAACCAAAAGAACATGAAGCTCATGATAACTGAAAAATTTCAGGCATGGGCTTGCTGCCCAAGTGCTTTTTTGTTCTTGTTTCTTTAGTGACTTTTTTATTTTTCCCCCATATAAATGAGCACTTGTACAGTATTAGAGACTGCTAAATTTCATGCTGAAGCTCTAAAATCTGCCATCATCAATGCCTTGTGTACACTGCCTATCTAAGGGTGATTTTCTGCCTGCCACCTGTCTTATTAACAGCAGATCTATTAATAGTCCCAAATTAATATGGGACTATAAATGGGCTGGTTATCACGGATTCATGACTGGACTGGTTCAGAGCATGTGTAACTTTGAGATGAGCCATTGAGGAAAGTGGTGCAAGCTGGCTTTTCTTCTTAAGATGATGAGTGCCTTAACCGCAGCCAGGATTGCCGTTGTCACACCATCCATCAACTGCCTTCCGTCCTCTTAGCTGAACCCATGAATTAAGCAACTGTGGTTAAAAAGCAATAAAATTAGGAGTTGTAATGGGGAGTCATTGACAAAAGGGTTACAGTGCGCTAGCCATATATCTTTAAACTAGCTAAATATAACCATAGGTTTCCATAAGTTCAAAGAATGGTGGCCTGAAGATGAATACAACTGTTCCAACTGAGTTCTGGGCTAGGAGCCAGAAGATTGTTAAAACACCTTAGAACATGCTTATTCCCTCTTAGAACATTTTTTGGTACTTGCTCTACTAGTATGGATTTTATTTCCCCACCAAATGAGTTCTCTGTCTTTGAACCATAAACAATAATGGCACATCTGTCTCTAGGCTGCTGTACTTTGAAAACCAATGCTAAGGACACAGAGGGGTAGATTTTCAAAGCATTGTGTGGGAGTTTGTACCAGGAGTCTAGCCAAATATTTTTCACTCATACTCATCCCTGGGCCTAACCTTTCCTCACGTGTTAGAATGGCTCTGTTTGCTCTGCCCACATGGGGACATTTCAGAAAGCTTTTACCTCCAGGATAAGAGCTTCAGCTGGCCAGAAATGCCTATAAATAGGGTTTTACGGATGACCTTTCAAACCTAGACATGGATCTTTCCTCTTATCTGTTTTATTTTACGTTTCTGGCTGTGTCTGTGTTTGTATGTGAATCTTTGTTTCTGCTGAATTATTTACCATTAGGCCATGATGAAACTAAAATCCCTGCTAACACTTAGACAGGTGGTGTGAAGTGATTGCTGCCTAACAGGCTGCTCAAAACTGCACTGCTGCTCATTGCATCCACCTGTTTTCTGAGCTGCGGAGATAGATGGCAGCCTTGTGGAAACCAAACCATTTTGCGTTGTGTTTACACTGCTGCCATGATAAAGCAGCAAATAAAGTAATGAACTAAAAAGGCCTTCCTGCATCTCTCTCTGATTGTATAAATCAGCATAATTTCAACTTGGCTTCCCAAAATAAGTGATCCATTTCTGAGGATGCTTCCTCACCCACTGGCTGAGAAGGAAAAATGTAACATTTCAATAATATAACTAGCCTTTAATGGCTAAGGAAACTAAAACTTGTGGATCAGCAAGCTAGACAGCTGGGAATGGTTGGATCCTTGCAAGGTGTTTTCATGACAGTGGAAATCTCTAGGTTTACAAGTTGCATGCCAGAGGTGTGACTTGGTAAAGTTGGATCACGCTTCTGCAAACCTTCTACTGAGGAAACATATGCTTTTGTGAACGGTCTTTGGCATGAATTAAAAAAAAAATGGAACCCAAATGCTTGCAAAGTTCACTCATGAGCTCCTAGTTACTGGACAGGAAAGGATGCAATTGGTTTGATAGCTATAAACACTCTCACAGCCTGTATGTGTTCTCCTTGAAATCAGAGAAACAGCTCCTCAGTCCCACTTAAATCTTGCATTGCTTCCCCATGTGCTCAGGGGTTTTCACATAACAGCATGCCCCATATGCATGAGAGATGACATAACATGGTTTAAGTATTGTTCCAGCCATTTATTCTCTCAACATTCCCAAATAGATCCTCTACTTTTTTTCAATAACAGGCACATCTATCATTAAAATGTAAGAATGGATAATGAGCAGACCCTGAAATGACATGAAACCCTCAATTTTCTGACATGAGAACTCATTACCTCTGCCTGTTATTAAATAAGTCTCGTAGCAATATTTTAATATGATTAAGGATGCTGACCCTCATTTGTTAAGAACTTGGGAAATTAATCTGGGCAGGGCATTAATGTACTGGGGAAGGAAGGCATGTGAATCTTTTTTTCTTTTTTATTATTAGTTTCTTTCTTTGCTACTGGTTGTATCAGTGCCTTATCAGTTAAGTGCAGGAGCTTAACAATGGGTTCTCTCAGCAAAGCCCTCTCTTTTTGCTGGGTGAGGTTAAAGAACAAACACATTGCCATGAGCTTTTAAAAGTTTGATTTCAATTACATGGTAGTAGGGCAAAGCTCTCAAACACACAAAACTCTGACTTTGTAAGGATTGTGACCTCCCAGGTACACGTGCTTTAAGGAGAAAAAATGTACTTGACATGTCCCACTGCTGTTGCCACGCACCAGGAGCTGTGTGTATCAGGAAGAGGGGAGGGCAGGAGGAGGCAGCAGCATTCACAGTGGGATGGAGGAAAATCATTCCTCTGGAAAAGCAAAGCTCTTCTGTTTGACTAGTAAGAATTTAAAAGATAAATATATCCCTTATCATGGAATGACAAACAACGAGGTCCAGGAAAGACTCTTTGAATAACTGAGTCTGATCTCTTGCATTTTGCAAGACTATTTGCCTTCACATTCCTTTTGACATCTTACAGGACTTTGTCTTTACTAATGTTTGTTCATGGTAGTACCCACAATGTCGTTATAGGCACTTTCTAGGCTTTCAGGAAGAATTGGCACTTTCAGTCTCTGGGTGGACAGACAGAGGTTATGGCAGAAGCGCAACAAAAGGACTTTTCTGTGCAAACTGGCATGCATTGCATGAAGGGGGTTTAAGAAGGTAGTTTTTTCCCTGTCCCACTTTGCCCTTCTCTTGCCTGGAATTGGATCCTGTGCCTGCTACCATAGCCATGTGGCTCTGCAGCTTTCACACTGGGCTGCCAGCAGGTTGGAGGAGGTGATCCTGCCCCTCTACTCTGCTCTCGTGAGACCTCACTTGGAGTATTGTGTGTGGTTCTGGTGTCCTCAACATAAGAAGGACATGGAACTGTTGGAACAAGTCCAGAGAAGGGCCAAGAGGATGATAAGGGGGCTTGAGTGCCTCCAGTGCCACACAGAAACTGATGAGGCTACACCACTGATACTGGCCATGACATTGATTAGAAAGAAACAAAAACAACAAAGCACTGCAAGACACTGAGATGAACTAGTTTTGTCCACACTGAAATGCAGTTTTCCTTCTCAAGCTTCTATAGGACTCTGCCCCTGCACCTGTTGGAGAGAAATTAAATAACATTCTTAAATATGAACAGAAATGCCTAATCCCTTGGTCTTTCATAGCTTGCCCTGTTGTTCGATAAATCAGCTGCTCTGGAAGATGTATCAGAGAGATGGATGCAGCCTGTGCTGTTTTGGAAGTAAAAGTAAACTGAAAGATGAACACAAAACTAAATCAAACTACTTGAGAAAGTGTGTTAGCTGCTAGGAAACACAGCAGGGGTCAGGTCAGCTGGAACAAAAAAGAAGCTCAGAAAATACGCTGAAAATGGTGAAGGCAAATCCCTTCTTGGTTTGCAGTTCTGGACTCATACCCCTGCCCTCTCTCCCTGCTGCACATCTCCCTTGGAGGGGTGATATGGCAGCCCAAGATGCGGCTGCCCAGTATGACATGTTTCATGGGGTCAGTGGATGCTTGTCACCATGCCAGATGGTGACATCTTTGTTTTTTCATCTGTCTGTAAAAGCCCTGAAGTAAGAACTTGTTGTGATATGTGACAGGGGAGTGGAAAGAGTTAAAAATTTTTCTCTTTTTAATGCTAGGTCCACTATTTGTGTGAGCAGCAGCTCTCTATCAGGGCTGGGCTTTGTAATGTATTCCATCTATTGATAAGGAGGCAAAATAACATTTCTAAATTGTTCAAGGTATTTGCAGAATGCCGAGGCACTCCAGTGGCCTTCTATATAGGGCACTGCTGATGATAAATCGTAAGAGATATCCTAGAAGTGCCTATTTGCTTGTGGAAATATCTGAAATACTGGAAAGCTCACAGGTTTCTCAATGCAGGCGAAGAGGCCATTCAGTACATTTTCCCTCAACTTGAAATAAGTTAAAATCTAAGTACCTAATGAAAATACAGCATAGTCCCCATGGCTTGCTGCAGTGATATGACCCAGTCTCAGGCTCACGCAGTACAGCAAATAGCCTTCATATATTATTTTGCAGTAGGTGATTTCAGTCTGCAGTATACATTTTGTTTGAGTCACAGTCCTATAAATGTCTTCAAAGGAAGGCAGTAGCCTGTCCACTAAGGAATAAATGCAGGAACAGAACCTCCTGTGCAAATATTAGTGTTCATCATCTACTGTAGCTCCAGCGAATATGTTCATAGCACACGTACAATTCAAAAAAAAAGGTTATGTGCAGTACATGAACACATAGTGACATGGCCCATGTGTTTCATGTGGAACCATATTCACTGACTTAAAGTAAATGTTGTCATCAAGAACCCACCTAATTTTCCTAATATTTTCTATGCAAAGGACTGACAAAAAAAAAAAAGAAATCAGCTTTATCTGGAAAATTGAGAAAGTCTCAACTAATTCTTTTGGAGTTTATTCCAAAATATTCTCCTAAGTTTCCATGCTAAGAGACTGCTATGTCAATAAATTACTTGGAAGCGTGAATCTCACTGCAAGGAGACAACGATGTGGTTTGTACATTCCTGTTCAAGTGGAAGGTGGAAATCCTGCAAAAAATTGCCTGTAAAGTAACCAATAAATGAGGAAAGCCTTCCCTAAGTACAACTGCAGGTTTGTTTATGCCCTGAAACTTTAAGGTTTATATCTCTTCCAAAACACTTAAACTGAAATCTAGCTTCCAGTGATGTTAGTAGCAAATTGGTCATTATTTCCAAAGACTCTAGTGTCATAGTTACCATTTTCTTCCTTTTTCTTCATCACATTGTAGCTGTGTTCTATATTCAAATGCTGTGACATTTTCAATTATATTTATTGAACTGATAGCATTTAATGTATCATTGGCATAGCAGCCACCACTGTGTGCAGTGCTGTGATGCTAAATAAAAGGCAACAGCGATCTTGTGAGACTGTAGCATGCTGTATGTTTACATATGAAAGCAGGTTCAATATGCACTACATTGTGGCGTCCCCATGATGCCTCTCTTCATCGCTTGTTAGTCCAAGAGCCTTCTTACTTTCTCAGAGCTACTACTTATGCATATGCATAACTCCTCATAATAATGCCATGAGGCTGCTAATCTATTCTTCTTCAAACCCCTCCTTAAAACTCACTTTTTCTGTGGTGGCTGGAAAACATCCGACAATAGCCCAGCAGCTGGTGTGCTGCCACTTATTCTTCTGAAGATGATAAATACGCTGTTATCCCGACTCCTTTATTTCCCTCTTCACTGTGTCCACCTGTTGTTTTCATCCCATGCTAAAATGGTGAGATCTTTAGGGGAGAAACTGTTGGGATTTTTGAAAAATACATATATGTCACTTACCATGACATGGTTCTCTGAGTAGGGTCTCCCCTTATAAAGAAATATGAATGATTACAGACATATTATCTTAGCAGTTTTATATTCTTTCATAAATGAAGCATCCCATATGATTTCCAAATACCCTATAAAGTTTACATCAGTATCTGCTCTGCCCATTGCAAAGCAACAAGGAAGGCAGAAAATCTCAGTCTTTGCAAGGGAAGCAGGATGTTCTTTTTTCATACGGAGAGGAACAGTGACAGTTGCTGTAAATTTGGGATCGGTGGCACCTTCTCAGTCCCTTTGGTACTACCCTTTACTTGCGACCAGCCCAAGGCTCCCTCTCTCTGCCCACGGGTCTCCAGGCATTTGTTCCCTGGCTGCAAGGCAGGAGGCTTAGCAGCCCCAGGGTGCCTGCTCCTGCAAGCCTTTCACTTCCCCAGCATATGGACGAGTGGCGCAGAGGCAGCTTTCCCAACACAAAGCCTGGTATCCTTGCCAAAACACCCACAGCAAATTCAGTTTCAAGCAGCATCAAGAGGCATGTTGTGTACATTGTTTTATTGCATTTGGCGCTTCATACCCTACAGTAGACTTAGCATGGTAGTCCCTGTTGTGTCAAAAGCCAGCCTACATGCAGACCTGATTCCTCTCCAAGTCTTGTCAACCTACATTAAATAATAATTTCTGCCTTGCTGCAGAGTGGGTATTTGTTTTACAACTGCCACCATTTCAATGTAGACTTACTTTTTTAAATTTCTAAGTTGTGGTGTTACATTATTATGTGAGGCTTTCAGTTTTGCCCTGAAGTTTCTTGTCCACCTATTTGCAGAGGAAAGATTGAAACTGTCACTTCTGAGGGGAGCCAGCAAATACAACAAGCAGCATTCTATCATTATGTTTGTTAAAACTGGGTTATCCTCAGACTATTTCATATTTCATGTGTCAATCTAAATGTACTCTTGTGCTTGCAGATACTACAAGATTGAAATATCATTTTTGTTTTCTCACTTTGATATTTTCTTTGTAAAATCTGAAATTTTCATTAGGCTATTAAAACACAAAATATGGTCTATCTATCTCTGACACCTTTCAGAGAACTATGTTATGCCATAAATTCATTGTTATGCCATAACTTCATTGTTATGGCAACTAGTTATAATTAAAAAATTTGGGAAGGAGGTTCATTTTCACTTCCAAGTGGACAATTGTCTTGTAGAAATGCTTGTGAAAAGCCAACTATAAAAGCTGTTTTAAAATTGATCATGTGGCTGCTTTTGCATTTATCCTGCCTGGAATTTGAAACTGCACAGATCGTGTGACTTTTATGAGTAGTCACAAGGGAAAAAAATACCCCAAATGTCATACCAGTGAGCCATCAGAAAAATCCAATAATAAGGAGATATTTTTTAATCTGAAGGACGAAGAAAACTGCAAAATTTTAGTAGACCAGACTGAAATAATTAACTGTGTAAGTTATAAATTACTTTCTCAACTTAGGATGGCATCTATAAGATTTATGATATATTCACAAAGTGTCCAAAGAAAAAAAGAAAACCTCATCTTCTGCAGTCTTTTAGGCTGTTGGCTATAAATTGGGAAAGTCTTTGGAGTATTCTGTAAAGATCTGTTCCAGTACATGCTGCAGTCAAAGCAAATCCTTCCATTCAATTCAGTAGGTATAGGATCAAGCCTGTTAAGAAGCTCATTCAGACCTTAAAGGCATTGACTTCACAGGGAAGATAAGGACAAAGTTTATGGATAGGACTTTATGGACGAGCAATGCCCACTGATGATTCTGCATGTCAGGAATGAAATAGGACCATGTTTTCTAGATGTCATTTCAGTGGCTGATCTGCCAAGATGCTGGTGCTGCTGCTAACAAACATGGTATCCCCCAGGGCCTTCAAAATAGCATCTCTCAGGTAGTTTCTGCCGAAGTTCACAGTTCCCATGAACAACACTCAGAGTAGAAATAAGTCCTTCTTAGCTGTGGAAATTGTTCCTTCAGACTTTCACTCTATTAAAGTGTTTGAAATAGTCACTGAGCTCAGTCATAGCTTCTTCTGAGGCTTTCACTGTGTGGTGTGATGCCTGCCTCTGCATCCAGCCAAGTCAGTTGTGGAAGAAGGAGCTCTATATCAGGGCTTCAAATTGCTATTTGGATGGGCATTCCTACCTTCTTTACACATTTCTATTTTTTTTTTACTTTTTCTACCTTAACTTGGTTTCCACCATCTCTTAGATTCCTGTCTTCTTCCTGAGCCCCATCCTGCTGCTCCACCTTGACTTGTTATTTCCTCATCTTTGTTTTTGCATCTTAAAAATAAGACCAGCTCCCAACAGTGGTGGCTGTGGAATGACCTGTCAGAGCTCACTGAGGCTTCTTCTCCTCCTTATCTCCTGTTGATGGGAGCTGCTGCTCAGGATGCACATGGGCAAGAAAGCTGACCACTTAATAAATGGGAAGGGACTCAAAGTGACCTAAGAGACGCTCTGTGCTTTCTTGGATAATTTGCAGTACACCCATGCTTAATAGACTGCAAAATAGGCAGAGTAACTGGAAGACTGAAGAGGAGACTTGAGTGATTATTATGGAATGACTAAAAACATGACATTCAAATGCAGTGTATTAACAACCTTGTCAAGAATAATTTGTAAGCTAGCAAGAAAAAGCAAATAGAAGGTTGTGTGCATGCATGCAAATAATGTTCATTGTTGTCATGGGTATATATTGTGCATGAGTACGTACCAAGGCAACCATTACCATTGACAGGAAGTTCTCTGTAAGCATAGAGGCATGAAATAGCTGGTGATCAGTGTAAAAGAAACAACACTTACCAAAGCAGAAAAGACCATTATCTGTTGTATGATAATAACCTCTGGGTTCTTGGAGCTTTACACAAAGTCAAAAATGGAGTGACACTCTGGGTGGGGCTCACAAAGCCCAGGCCAGCCAAATGACAGTAGCCTAGCAAGAGATGAAGGTTGTAAAAAGCAATTTCTATGGTGGTCAGCTCACTTCCTGGTATGCATAATAGGTCAGTAATGAATGAATAGCTGTTTGGAAGCGTGTGCTTGTGTTGGGAGGTTATGCCATGCAAAAGGAATAATGTGCTTTGCAGAGGAGGCCATGAAATGATATTGGTAGGGCTGTTATCCTATGGTGAGGTGATATGAAGGTTCAGGACTGTTAGCAGTAGTAGTAATGGTTACTATCACTTGAAGGAAGGGGGGGGGACGATGGTAAACCCACTATAAAAATTCAAAGAATTTATAATACAATGTCCTTTTTTTGCGCTTTGCCAGGAACACTACCAGGACATCCACTTCAAAAGAATAGTTTGTCTAGGCTTAAATTATACTTGCGGCCAATTCCACAGCTATGCAGTGATATTAAGTAGCACAATGTCATATTATATGCAAACGCTCGTGTCTTTAGAAATACAAAGGAAATTCTATGGATTAAAATCCAGCAAAGCAAAAAGTTATTCAATTAATCAGCAGCACTTCTTTTAGAAAGCCCCATGCTGAAACTAGAGGCATGAAAATCCTACCTGGTACTTAGACACTGTTCAAATCATTTACCTTGTCTTTTTTTGAAAAAGGAAAAAAGCAAAACAAAATAATCTTGTACCAGTGGAAAAAAAAAATTGCTTTCTGTCAGCTGTGGCACGTTTAAACACCCTAAATATTTCATCAGACACTGCACTTACTTCAGTGTTTTAAATAAGATTTAATAAATAGGTGCATGTTCAGACTTGTACAGCCCTACTTTTGTCTGTAGTTGGCAATGTGCTGTTGTATGTGTTTGACTGTACAGTTAAGAATTTTAATTACGTACCTGTTCTACACAGACACTCATTCTCTTTTAACTGTTTATTAAAAATAATTCTGTAGCCATTGTGCAAGAAATCTTCCATGTACTTCAGAGTTGATGTGTTGCCTGTAGTAGGCCCCTATTTTCTGAATGTACCCCCTTGTTCCTTTTGTCCCCTACTCCCAACATCTAGTCTGTGGAATTCCCACAGACCTGAGCCGTTCATGTAACTTTGTCACTGGGTTTTGTGACCACTTTGCATTGAATATCTTTGCTGTTAATTGTACAGAGATATCTGAGATTCTATCTGCACACCCAAATGGCACAAGAAACATCTTGTGTTGGACTATGAAGGACTTAGGGGTACCTCACTTGAAGTATTGTATACAGTTCTGGTGTCCTTAAGATAAAAAGGACATGGACTTACTGGAACAAGTCCACAGGAGGGCCACAAGGATGATCAGGAGACTGGAGTACCTCCTGTATGAAGATAGGCTGAGAAAGTTGGGGCTGTTCAGCCTGGAGAAGAGAAGGCTGCGTGGAGACCTCATCGCAGCCTTCCAGTATCTGAAGGGGGCTTATAAGGATGCTGGGGAAGCACCATCCATTAGGATAGTTTATCCATTAGGGGAAGTTTAGATTGGATAGAAGGAAGAAGTTCTTTGCTGTAAGGGTGGTGAGGCACTGGTATGGGTTGCCCAGAGGAGTTGTGAATGCTCCAACCCTGGCGGCGTTCAAGGCCAGGCTGAACAGAGCCTTGGGTGACATGGTTTAATGCGAGATGCCCCTGCTCATGGCAGGGGGGCTGGAACTAGATGATCGTAAGGTCCTTTCCAACCCTAACTATTCTATGATTTGATGATTCTATCTGTCTTATTGTTAAGAAAGCACAACTGGAGCTCATAGTATTTCTTCTTCTCTTTTTAATATAATTTTTTTATTTTATTTCCAACTTCTAGATTAATTTGGTAAAAAAGCATTGAGAAGAATTGAATGAACTCCACAATATTTAAATTAAGAGCCAATGAGAGTAGTTGACTGCATCATCTTCTTTTAATGAAGGGCTTCCTTAACAATGACATTTGATATTAGTCATTTTACATTAATACGTAGAGCCTAAATGGGTTCAAGATGTTTTGCATAAGTTCATGATCATTCAGCAAAAATAAATGTATCTAGATATCACAAAAGAGATGACAGAACAAATGTACTCCTTAATTTTAAGTTAATGGTCAATGATGGAAGTTTGCAGCTTGAGAAATTTGGTTGTTAATCATAACTGTGCTTCTCTCTTCACTGCCAGAGAAGCAGCCTAGCTTGAACTAGATGCTTAATTTTTAGATGCCTCAAGTGATGTGAGATGAATGTCATCACAAGAGTACATTGACAAAGGTGGCTGTAGACAGACACCAACTCTCATGTCTCGACTCTAAGCTCACCAGTCTCGAAGCAGTTCCATAATCTGTACCATATGTGGTACTTTTTGAGCCAATGTATTTTACAATTTAGCAACAGAAGAGTGAAGAGGAAGAGTAGGAGGTTTTCTGACCTTATCCATGAAGATCCTATGTCAGACAGTCAGAAACTGTGGCTATCATAAAACAATGGATGTTTGTAAATAGCTGCATATATATAAATATGCATATAGGCAGTTATTTTCCAAATTACATGCTGTTTGTGGTTTCATAGCCCAAAATACGTCCTGAATGCAACAGGAGACAAAGCAGCATGAAAGGTGATTGATTACCTCATTTTAAGTTTCTAAATCTTGGGTGCAAATGGAGTAGATGTAAGGATTTGAGCCAAAAATATAATAGCTTATTCTTTAACTGTGGCTTTTGATAGTAGTGTACTCACTGTTAGATCTCTGAGTACATTAAAGATATTGGATTGAGTCTATAAGGACTGAATTCTGGCAGTTTCAGGAACATCTTAGGGTTTCTAATACATCCAAGCATATTTGGCTGGGAGGTGTCCCTGCCCATGGCAGAGGGGTTGGAACTAGATGATCTTAAGGTCCTTTCCGACCCTAACAACTCTATGATTCTATGTCCTTTGGTTGGATGGGACAAGTGAGTCAGACCTTCTACTGTTATATAGCTGATCATCTCTCCTGAGCTTGATATTCTTTGACTTGAGTGCCACAGTGGGGTTGTCACAATCTGCAGTCTGGTGGCTTTATCTGGTAAGGTAAAATGGGAGGCCTGGCCTTTCTTCTTTGGTATGGAGGGATATGATTTCATCTGACAGATGACAGAGCAAACCATGTCTGATTCCATACATGTGAGCAGATATGACAACAAGCATGTTTATGTCAAGCTAGCTAGCTGAAGAATGGTATTCAGACTCAGTCTCTACATCATGCTTACACTTTACAATGGACACCCTGCTGAGACCTTCAAACTAACATCAGGCGGGCTCCAATATGACATTTCACACCTCTGTCTAGAGATACCTGCTCACTGTCCAAGCACAGCAATGTCATATAAACTCGATATTATACTCGGGTAAATAGACCATGTCTCTTTCTTTGTGCAGCATGGAAGTGTTGTGCACCTTTGTCCTGGGTTCAGCAGCAGCAGTCATTTTTCTCCTTCTTAGTAGCTGGTGCAGTGCTGTGTTTCTGGTTTTGGTC
>WYDI02011529.1:0-16381 GCA_009867235.2 Psittacus erithacus
AAGTTAGAAACACAGTGCTGCACCAGCCACTAAGAAGGAGAAAAAATGACTGCTACTGCTGAACCCATGACACACTGCCAGTGATGGGGCAGCCACAGCTTCTCTGGGCAACCTGTGCCAGCGCCTCGCCACACTCACAGAGAAGAATTTCTTCCTTGTATCTATTCTAAACCTCCCCTCTGTAAGTGTAAAGCCGTTCCCCCTTGTCCTATCACTACAGGCTTTGTAAAAAGCCCCTCTCCAGATTTCTTGTAGGCACTGGAGCTGCTATAAGGTCTCTCTGGAGCCTTCTCTTCTCCAAGCTGAACAAGCCCAGCTCTCTTAGTCTTTCTTCACAGGAGAGGTGCTCCAGCCCCCTGATCATCTTCATGGTCCTTCTCTGGACTTGCTCCAACATGCCCACGTCCTTCTTGTGTTTGGGGCCCCAGAGCTGGATGCAATACTGCAGGTGAGGTCTCACCCAGCAGAGTCGAGGGGCAGGGTCACCTCCCTTGACCTGCTGGTCACATTCCTTTGGATGAAGCCCAGGACACAGTTTGCTTTCTGGACTGCAAGTGCACACTGCTGGGTTATGCTGAGCTTCAAATCGGCCAACCTGAAGTCCTTCTCCTCAGATCTGCTCTCAAATCGGTCTCCACACAGGCTGTATTTGTGCTTGGGATTGCTCCCACCCACATGCAGGACCTTGCACTTGCCCTTGTTGAACTTCATAAGTTTCACACACGCAACTTATATAATATCAGACAAAACACTGATGAATTAAGAACACAAGACAATATTCAAACTAAAAGAACCCCACTCAAAATGTTGAAGGAAAGGATCTTTTATAATACGAAAAATTCACACCCAGTCTGGGAAAAAGAATATTTTCCCTGAGCCTCCTAGCAGAAGACACTGTAAAGAACAGAAGCAGAGACAGCTGGCAAACAGACACAAAGAGCATCAAATCCTGACTCTCTCTCTGCCCTTTCATTTGAAACCAAATTTTCTGGAAAAACATTTCAAAAAAATCCAGGTACACTGAAAAAACCCACCTAATCTTCACATCAGCCCCTGCATAGGTGGCTGGGAAACCTGTAAACAAACCAGACCATGGAAGAAAGGAACTGTCCCCAAAAGACTGCCAGGGTCAGGCCGCTGGTCAGGGAGCCCAAGGAGCAGGCATGCATCCAGGCCTGAATGTCTGATTTCCCATGATGGAGTCCATGGTGGAAGGTTAATTTTGTTTTGTGTCAGAGCAATGGCTTCTGAGAAATCTGTTTTGCTGGAAAACTGAGGAACTGCTCTATTCCGAAGCCCTGGGATGGCTCTTTTTTCAGACTCGATGAGCAAATGTTTATTGAGGAAGACAACAGCTACAGCTCTGAACCCTCCCATTTCAAAGCAGCTGCTTCAGACTAAACAGGACATCATCGGTCATCTCCAGTAGCATTAGTTGCCTACGCTACCAGGCAGCTGAATGAAGCCCCTCTCAGCTGGCCAGCTTTCTGAGCCACACTGAAGACATCTCCATTGACTTCAAATAGCACATTCAACAGTGAACTCACTTGAAGACACTACAAAAATAAACTTAAGTGTCTTCATTTCAAACCGAGTCTGTCTCACTTAGAAGTACAATATAACCTCAGTGATTTAAGCAGGAGTGTTTCTGGATCCATACTGTTCATTTTCTAAGTTACTGAAATGAAGGCCTAGAAAAACAATGTTTAGTTTAAAGCAATTTTCAACATGGAAACAAGAACCCAACTTTACATGACTGAATTTTAGCGGAGTCTTGGAACTTTGTATCAAAGTCATTAATCATAACCGAGTCCTTTGTTCATTTTGTCAAGTGCACTGAGGAAGGTTACTTTGCCTGAAGGTTGATCCCTAAGCTTGCTTTGCAGCAGACAGTGATGTCTTCAGAGTAAGAACTGAGATATTGCTGTAGCCACTCAAATTACATTACGCTTGTTACCTCACCCAGTAACAGTATGCAAAATTTGACAGATAGGAGCCTGCTGCCCCAGACATTGCATAAACATCTAGCCAGAGACAGTCATGTGCTGGAAGCACATCCAGTCTCTAGGAAATAAGGCAGGCAGTAACAGGAGAGAGCTGAGAGAGTACACACACTTCACAAAAACCTAAAGCCTTTTCTGGAGGAGTGACACTGGCTAACTAGCCCTCTGGAAAATGGTGATGTCCCATGGCTACCTCTTGCTAAGGATGCCAGACTTTAATCGCTCACCATTATCCTGGGTATCGTCTCATAACCTGGGATTTTCTGCAACACCTCTATTCACAGACAGGCAAGTGGTCTACTGAAACAAATGCACAGGTGAGGAGAATAGATCAGGAAAGAACGAGCCTCGTAAATCCTAGTCCTGATGCCTTGCACAGTAGGCTGTCACTCCTTTTCTGTGTTTGCAAAGGAAAACACAATTTATTTGTTTATTACCAGCTCTATGCCCATAATTACAATATCATGTGAGCAATTCAAAATAATCTTCTCCATTCCAAGATGCAAGCTGATCTATCATTAACTAAGAATACTTAATTGCAGCTTAGTATTTATGCTGGATATATGCTAAAGAACCATCCTGTTATTTTCACTAACTACACAAGGCTTTAATTCTACTGAGTTTTGAACTATTACTGTCTGAGAAATATGAATAAAAGCATAAGACTACTCCTCCCTCCAACAAAGTTCTTAGAGAGGCAACCTCTTTGATAGGTAGTGGCTGGAACATCTGCATCATTTAATAATGCATGCCCATTTCTTTAGTTGAAAACACCATTTAAATATGAATCAAAATGTGAATGGATCAAAATTAAAGAAGACTTAAACCAACAAACAACCACAAAAGCTTTAGAGCTTTCATTCTCTATGCATTATGTTGTAACAGTACATGGCTCATCTTTGCTTTCAAATAATGACTGATTTTGGCAATCAAAATAAAACAACACAGAAGAGCACACAGAATTTTTTGTATTTGAAATGGTATCTGCATTTTACCAGCCCCAGAGAGCATGAAAACCAGGAAAGCTCCAAGTGCTGAAGAAAATCATCCTGAGTGCATATACCTCTGAACAATTAATTTTATTTCCTGCCTGCTGACACGAATTCAAATGCTTTGCTGGCTTCAGGGATAAGATACATGGTGACTTCTGATCTGTAACTCCCTATTGTTACCTCTACTCTTTAACTCCCTATTGTCACCTCTACTCTTTTACTAAGCATTTAACATTTGACAAGTCACTCGTCTTGTTCTCCTTTCTCAGGAAATGGGAACTAACTTACCTCCAACTTCACAACTTTCTTGTAAAGACTTTTATTTTTTATTTAATGCTTATAAGCACTCAGGATGGGCACGAAACTCCTAAATATTAAAAGATAACCACAATATAGAAAACCTTTACGAACTACGAAGAGATCAAAAAACATAAAGACTGTACAGAACACAGACAAAATGAAATAACCCCAAATTACATAGGCCAACGGCTATTTCACAGCCTCTTCTATTTTAAATTGCTACAACCCTCATTTTGCACCCCAAATAGCAGTGGGGCTATTCCCACCCGTGGGCTCAGCCAAGCGGTGGGGCTGGGAGAGGCTGGCTGCCAGCCCAGGTTTCTCACCTGCCCGCTGGAGGCACTTGCTGAAACCAGATGGCTCAGGTGAGAGGGTGCAAATCGCTTCCTGGATCACCAGGTAAGGTCAGTGGAGGACACTTCTCCACCAGGACTCATGCAGGCCATGTGCCTGTGCCAATGAAGATGGGGACCAGAAACAGCAAAGCACACAAACTAACCAAAAATGATTACAAGGTGCTACC
This sequence comes from Psittacus erithacus, assembly GCA_009867235.2. Classification (NCBI taxonomy): domain Eukaryota; kingdom Metazoa; phylum Chordata; class Aves; order Psittaciformes; family Psittacidae; genus Psittacus; species Psittacus erithacus. Next base: position 3,819 of record WYDI02011529.1, read on the forward strand.
TGTGTTAATAGCAGGCAAGGTGAAAATATGCCCAGGAAGATGGAAGAGATGAAAGCGAAAATACACTTTTCCCCAAATTTCTCATGTCTACATGGCAGCAGCATGCCAGCTGGGCTTCTGATGGGTCTGCTCTGCACAAAGCTTCTACATTGAAAAAGAGATGCTACCTCACAGCGCTTATCCTCACCCTGGACCTCAGCCTTCGTCTCCTTTTCCCTTTACTGACTCTGAGCCTTTCTGCAGGACTGAAACATGATAGCCCCGAAGACGCTGGCTGAAAGAAGTTTCAAGCAGATCACAGAATATCATTTAGCACTGTCCATGACACAGCTGGTCTGAGTTTCTGTTTTCTATGTAGTTATTGTGTTTATAGTTTTGCAATATTCCCAAAAGCTGAGAGGAGAAGGCCCAAACTGGAAGATAGATAAAAGTGGTGGGGATGGAAGGAATCTTAATTCAACAAATCGATGTTTCCTGTAATTCCAGTTGCTGGCAATTTCATCATTTAATCTTGAATGATAAATCAAAAAAATAAAAACAAGGGGCTTAATTTAGATCTGTCCCTAATGTCATACTCCAAAGATGGAAAATAGGAAGAGAAGGCTAATTATCTACAGTTATTTTAGTGAAAGAATGAAATAAGTGAGAGTGACTCAGATTTTCTATTTTTCTGACAGATACAGCAAAAAGAATTAGTTAGTTCAAGTAAGTAATTACACATTATATATCCTCAGTTTTGATAAGAAAAATGTGCCAAATAAGTTCAAGCTATTTCTGTTTAAGACCCTTTAAATATGACAGTTCTCTTCATTTTAATAAAACACATATTTCACCCAGGGCCAGCTTGTAAAAAAAGTAAAGAACAAAATTAGTCATCCTGTAAACAATGCTGTTTCTTGTTTTCTATCAAACAGAATGCTAAAGTCATGAAATTACTTATTATTTCTGAAACCATACAATCATGGAGCTGTCTCTGCAGCTTATCCTCTAAGTTACCCAAAAGAAGCACAAAATTTAAAGACAAAGGCTATATTCAGTTGCAAATTGACATGTCTGAATACTTACTAACCCACCAGAATCAACCTGGTTTTAACAAAATAACTAAAAATGCAAATGCAAAGGAGGACAGAATGTGATTATTCAAATCAAGCTTTTTGTTGTGTGGTCTGAAAGTGAGTTTAAGCTCTGTAACTTAAATCCCTTTGTTAGACTCAGTCAACTTTGAGGTTCTTTACTGTCTGACAAGGAACTTATCGATGACTTAAATTCAGAAGAACCCCAAAAAACATGTGTAACATTAGACAGGCAAATAGTGCCACTGATTTCATTGTCATTCATCATGTCTTTAAAATTACGTCAGACAAGATCTTAGGCATCGCATCTTTTACTGAAAAGCTCATAACAGAGAGAGCAAACATGCAAACTCTCAGCAACACAAATGCTTCCTGAGATCTGAAATGGATGCAAAAAAATTCCACCCTGAAAATAATTACTTGTGAGCTTAAATTCATCACATTTAATCAGCTGAAAGGTCTGAAAGAAAGGCAGGTTGGTGGTGCAGAGGGGAATATTAGCCTGGGGAGAGGTGATAATATTATTAATTTTCAAGGCAGCAGAGAGAGAAAAACAAAGGTGACACTTCTTGACAGTGGAACAGACAAAGGAAAGCAGGGGAGTGGGATGCATTGAAAATTTTTAAGCACTAATAAGTAGCAAGACTCATTTCCTATCTACTGAAGTTGTTAATTTTAATATCCAGGCTTATTTCTAAGGTGTTTTTTGAAACCTTCATTAAGGGAGCAGATTGAGCCATTCATTTGTCAAAATGCCTCCCCTGCAAAGGCCAGGACTGGATTTGGTGGCAGATGTGGTCCTTCCCATATTCCTATTTCCTCTGCCGGATGACAGAAGTCACAGCAGAAGTGTCATGTTGCTGTAGAGATGACACAGTACACCCCAGTCCTGTGTCAATGACTAAGCCAACTGTCCTGGCTTGTGCCGCAGGAAGAATTAGTTCAAATTCCAAAAACAGGATCCATAGCGACAGCCAAATCTCATTACCTGAAGGAGGACATGAAAAACTGGAAAGGAGAAAAACATTTAATCCCTTCTACAACTGTCCTTCCCCAATCTGTTATTAAAAAAAGCAAAAAGTTAAGTTTTTTCCATGAAAATCTTATATTCCTTTTACTTCATTCTCAGATAGCTCCTGCAGAGTGCTTCTGACTTCGGTTTTGATACCGATTAAGGGCATAGGTAACTATGAGCGAGAGACTTACACCTGCAGAACTATCAGTAGACAAAATTATGAATTGACCTTTTATTTTTATTAAGTGCCCAGGAGAGTTTCTGTTGCACTTGTATTCATGTTTTGACTAAAAGGTTTAGAGCAGTTGTTCAGAATGGGAAACAAATACTCAGAGGTTTTGTGGTTTGATAAATGCATGCTACAGACTCATCTGGTGCTGAAACAATTCGCTTTGTTAGGGAGCTTGTATTGAACTGTGCTTTCTGGTAATGCCATTTTGCTACACACATCCGTTTGCTTTGAGAGTCCAATCAATGTGCCCTCCCCACTCGCTTGCTCGAGGTGATACACTGCACACAGTGATGCTCCAGATGATTAAACTTCTGCGTCCCAGGGAAAAATTCCAGTGGAATTAATGCAGAACTATGCTGTGGTTTAGCAACTGCTTTTAACTCATAAAAGTACAGGCTGAGGCCTCAGCAGAGGCTGGAATGCCAGCACAGCCTACCCATTCCACCCCTCACTGCTGTTCCTCCTGCCCGCCTGGCTGCTTGCTTAAAATTCTACTCTTCATCTGCAAGTCTGCACAGCTCTGCAGCAGCCTATTGTTATTTAATATGTACTTCACAGAAGAATTGAATTGTTCTAATCAAGACTACGACTCCGGTTCTCTACGTGGTATGCAAAGCATGCCTGCAGTGTAAACTTTCACCCACTTCTCTGCCTGCCCTTTCATCATGGCCCACGACAATCTCACAGATAGTTTCAGCTCTTCTTCATACTCTTTTCTTCCTGAATCCCTAAATGCCTCACTGCATCCTTACCAAGTGTGGTTCGTACAACACCATGCCAGGCATTTGCCCCACTGGGTCAGATCCCTTTTTGCAGCCTGTATGCGATGTGGAGGAGGGTGTTCTCAGGAGCTCTCGGCAGGAGGGTTCCCAGTGCAGCAATAAAACTTACCCTCTTCAGATCACCCATCTGTGTCACTGATCCCTTTCAGAAATCACAGAGGTAGACAGCAGCCTTGAAAGCTCTTAGGGCAGATGGCTCTTATCATCTCTGGAGCAAACAGAAGCCCAAGCTTTTTGATATTAGAGAAAGAAGAGGGAAATATTATGTGAAGCATCACCAATACGTTGACCCAGCCAAATCTGAGAAGACAAGAAAAGTGGTAGGTCCACAAGCAATTCCAAGCCAGGGCAGAAAACAAAGCTTCTCTTGCAGCAAAATCACAAGGGGCAAAGGTGGTGTGACAGCAACGTTGCCTTGCTGGATGCAGAGTGCTCCAAGAAATGAGTGCGAGCTGGGCCAGTCTCAGGGTGCAGAAGCCACCAGCATCAGCCACAATTCTTGATGCTGCTCAGCCCTTCCTGGGGCATGAACCACTGCTACATCTGGAGGGACAAGCTGCAAAGCTCCTTTTGCTCTGCAAATGTTTGCTGAGCTGATGTGGCTAATATTTAGTCCCTCAGCTCTGCAAGGGAACCACAATCAAGAAGCAAGAGTTTCCCAAGCAGCAGACTTTTTAGATAAAAATAACCTAAATGTTGGTTTTTTGAAATTATATAAACTCCTTAGTGACCAAAACATAACTGACCTTTACTTTTAAATCTGTATTCAATAAAAGAAGAGGATTACAATTGTTTGTGAACTTTGCAAAGTCTGTAACATGGCTTGGGGAAAAAAATCTTAATTTATATTTGTTTAATCCCTAATAGCTGCTGACAGTCTGTGAAACAAATAGTTTTAATTATTGCTCTTGCTGAATCTCAGGTCTCATAATTTAATCAAAAAATAACACATTACCTACAACTGGGATTAAATTGAAAGTCATATAGTAGGAAAATCAGGAAATCACATTAGCACCAAAGAGTGACAAATATGTCCTTATGGCAGCCCTGTCCTGAGATAACAGAATATTTAAAACTGCTCCATCAAAAAAAATAACCAAACCAAAACTGTAAACAAACAAATAAAAAAGCCCTTGAGTCTTTACTGTTTCTCCTGAATATGAATTTCATATTGAAAATGACAATGTGGGCTCCGAAAAAAAACCCAAACCAAACAAACCAGAACTAACCCCCAAAAACATTTTAAAAACTCCTTTTAGTTATTAATGAACAATGTACAGATCTTACACATTGGTATAAAATAAGTGGTACTTTTTTTTTATCGGAACTACTGATGCATGACAATGACAATAGAGCTAATCAATAGGCAATGACTACATTTCAGGAGTAATGCTCTGTTCAGAAGAAAAAGATAGCTGCAATTCACAATTATTGGCACCATGAAGCACAGGAATCAATGCCCACAAGATATCTGCACGTAATTTAAAATTTCTTCAAATATTTGTCTTCCTTCATCCCAGTGCAATTTTTCCTGCCTGTAATACAGTGAATATATTAAAGATTACTGTGAATATTTTAAACACTGGAATAAAATGCAAAAGCTAGACTTCTGATGGGTAAGTCTAACAGCTAGCAGCGGTATGACTGTAACTGGAGCGCTGTAGTCATGGGACTCTGTGCAAAGCTCTTATACTGTCAGTCACAAAATGACCTCACTCTCATGGGCCCGGTATAACCGTGCAGGACTTCAGATTTTTAGTCTTCCCAGTATGTTTTTCAGCATTTACTGCTCACAGTAACTGGAAGTACACTAGGTGGCCAGAGCTGGAGGTGATGTGCCTCAATATCTGCTGAAGTCTTCCCCGGAGATAGGTTTATCATTGACCCCTAAAGTGAACTGATGAGTTCCCACTGGCCTAATTCTATAAACATAGCCCTTTGCCTTCTTTTTATCACCATGTCTGTGCAGAGCAAGAGCAAACTAGTCAAAGGTACAAATCTGAATTCTACTCTGTTAGCACAGGGAAGAGAATAACCCATTGTTCTTCACCTGCATAAGCAAATACCCCAGCTGTACAGCGCAATGAAGAAGCTGATTACCTCTGAGTCTCACATTTTTCTTTTTGAGTCACATGAAGCTTAAGATATGGCTAGTTTGTAGCCTGAAATGATGCTCCTTTAGTTTAGGTTTTAACTGCAAATCAGGCTGCTTACCCCAGAACAAACATCTGGTCTTTGCTTAGAAAACAGAGATGACTTCAAGCCTGCCATCAGAGCACAGCTAATCAAACACCTGACAACAGTTACCAGCAGCATCTGAGAGGAGGGAGAGATACTCAAAAGAACAAAAACCTAGCTGCAACTAGTAATAACCAGATTTGAGCATCTTAAAGAAGAAAACAGCAGTATTTTTTTAATCACTGTTACAGTAAAATGGAGGAAAGTAGTTGGTTCTTGAGAAATCAGGTAGATTCTTATCTTCTGGTGTAAATTAATATTCTAAAGAATTTACAAACAGCTGTAAATGACCACAGCAGAAAAAAACCCAAACAAAACATAACCACAAAAAGAAATTTGAAGAGAAAATAGCACCATGGTACACTTTCTTAGAGGAGATGTTTCCCTAAGCAAAAAAACAGATGCTTGAGCCAAGTATGCTCTTTAGCTACTTCTATGTAACATAAACTCATTTAAAAAAAAGCTCACTCAGTGTTTTTTACTTTTATTTAGGCAAGTAAGAGAAATTACAAAATGAGACTGAAGATATTCTCAACCTACACCTCATTTGCAAGTAGCAGAGAGCTGCTTACACTCAGAGTTTGCTTTTGTGTAGAAGAGAGAATAAAATCCAGTGCTCTGGCATGTGCTAACTGCTGCTACATTAAATAAGTACAAAGATAGCTAATTTGAAACTACAAAGAGAGAGGGAGGCAGAATGAAATGGAAATGGGAATATATTCCAGAATATATTGACATAATCTTGAGAAACATTAAAAACGTATCTGTGGAGTGAGAAACAGAAAAGGAAGCTGCCATCCCAAAGCTTGTGTGCCTGATCACACTGCCCTGCCGGCTCCCACTTTTCTGGTTTAATTTAGAGAAAAGGTTACTATCATCTATCATGTTCCATGGGTTGTCAGAAGAGCCAGCCCTATGTGTTTTATCATTAAGCCCACTGAAGAGGTGTTTGAAATGCTTGTAATGGATGTTAGCTGACTACTTGCCAGCTGCACCGTGGCTCTGCCCTTTCTTCTAAATCAAAAGTATATTAACCAGAGGATAATTGCAGGTGTTCTTATTCATAATCTACAGTGACAATAACAAACAGCAGACCAAATAAAAAGGATCTTGCAGTCTTCCAAAATATTCAGTGTTTTGCTTTTTGTTAGAGCTATTTATCTGTTATTCCTAAGTATTCTTAGGTATTGCAGGTGACTGAAATTAAGAGTGAAAGAATATTATTGAAAACTACTTAATAATTTATGTTTAACTTGCAAAGCTACAATAGGCTGCATTTTTGTTTACTATTGGATTAAAAAGGAATTTCTTTTATTAATATAATTTTGTATAAAATTCTATTCTTGATGGGGAGTGATATTTTAGCATGAAAACTAGCTAGACTCTGCAGATTTTAGCAAAGGGACTCCAAAACATAAAAGGTATGCTAGGCTCCTGCATTTTAGATGTACCTACTTTTTTATTATAAAGGCACTATATAACTGCAATCAGAAAATACTTGCAAAAGTCTGTTAATAAATATCTACTTCCAACAAAAGTTTTACAGAAATACACATTACAGTGAAAATATGGAAAAACAAGAAAGGAAGATATGTGCACTTACCTAAAGAAAATACCTTTCACCTGCCCCACATGAAAATAAGGAATTTTTTATGCAAAAAACCTGCTTACATGAAGAAATACCTACTGGTAAAAATGACGCAGCAAGCGTTGTTCTTTACCAGAGGAATTAGACACTGTTTACTAATTCCTTGAAGTGGCAAAAACACATGCATCACAGTGACATGATTCATAGACAGATATTCCCATCATACCCTGGGCTGCATAAAAAGGAGCATGACCAGCTGTTCAAGGGAGGTGATCCTGCCCCTCTATTCTGATCTCATGAGACCACACCTGGAGTACTAAGTTCAGCTCTGGGGCACCTGACGTAAGAGGGACATGGGTCTGTTGGAGTGAGTCCAGAGGAGGGCCACAAAGATGATCAGAGGACTGGAGCACCTCTCCTATGGAGACAGGCTGAGTTGGGCTTGTTCAGGAACATTTCTTTCTTCACTTCATACCTTTCTTCCCCTCAGATGAAATTCAACACCTAAACATTTTAGGAACGGAAATCCTCATTGTGGAAACCCACAACTAGTCTACTCTGGGCACTGCCAGTTGGAGCTCCACAGCTGACTTCCGGCAGGGCTACAAGCCTCCCCAGAGTTATCCATCTTGAAGGTAGAAGGTACTTTAGATGCAAGCCATACAGTTAGGAGGGCCCAAGATGGTGGCCTTGAGCTGCCTGCGGAAATGAAGGGGAAGCCATGGTCTCTCGTACGAGGCTGATGCCTCTGGCTGCCTGGCCTCTCTGCTGGAAGGAGTCTCTTGAGCACCGACCAACTTCAAGAAGACCACTGCTGTAGCCATGATCAGAGATTAACCAGGTAGCTATGCCAACTGTCTCTACAGCTGCATTTTCAATTTATCTTGGCTGATTTATTTTTTAATAGGATGCAGATTTCTTGAGCAGGACAATAAAAGATCTCATTTTCATTGAAGACTCTTCAGTTTGACCTACAGCCCCATCTTCAATTTTCTCCTGTAACTGCACTGTTGACGGCACAGTTCAACGCAACTCATCAGCAAAGAAGTAGAAGAACTATTGCCTAGAAAGGCAAGGATGGAGGTGAATGCAAGAAGTGGCACATCGTCACTAAAGGTTTTCCTAAAGAAGGATTTGCTGGGTACCCAACATGTTCTCAGTCAAAATGGATGTTTGTTGGGAAATCTTTGCTTTTGCACCCTTATACTGGATTTCTTCTTTCTTTTCAGCATGGGAGCAAAACTGATAAACCTGAAGGGGAAAAAATGGATTCTAAATACAAAAGGAATTCAAAAGGAACTGGGGACTGGAGGGGCCTCTTGGGACATATCTGATCTCATAATTCTGTAGATCTCATATCCGTTGAACTTCTCTATAAATGTATTTAAATTCCATCTTAAATCCAACAGTTTTCTTATAGCTACCACTCTGTGGAAGCCTTTACCAGAGTCTGATTCCAATGATTAGACACAAGTTTCTTACTGCTTTTTTCTTATTTCTTCCTCACTTTCTCAAAGTAAATAGATTTCCAGTCAGCTTGCTTCAATTAATTCTTGTCTTGGCCATTGTTGCCCTGAAAGCAACCTCGTTCCTGTTTATTTTTATTAAAAACTATTGCTAGATACCGTGATACAACTAAAAAAGTTGTTGCCTAAATTTTCCACAGAGTCAAACCGAAACCAGCTCACAAAAGATGTGTTATCTTTATGGTAACAGCAACAGCAATGGTATCACCCTTATGCAGGATGGTACCTGCCCACATCTATGAAGGTTAATGATTCTAACACTGCAAATGCTTTCTTCTCAACCAGGAAAGCACAGGACAGATTTTACATCACACGTAAGAGAGCTACATCTGGGCACTGGAGGTGCTTTATAATCCCCTTGGCTCCCCTGAGTAAGCCGCTGTGTAGTGACCTGGAGATGACAAATCCAGGTACCTGAGCACAAACACATTTTATATTTTATCACTTCTTCAAAAAGCTGGAAACAGATGACACATCAGCAATCTGCCTTTGACCCAGTACTATGATGAGAGGGTTGAAAATCTCATTGGAGAAGTTATACAGCAAGATACTGGGTGATGGTTATATTTTGCAGTGAAAACAGTGGTTCATATGAAACAGGATTGCCCCAATATAAGGGGAAAAAAGCCCACCACACCATAAAACCAAAACTGAGCACTGAGTATATGTACAATAGTACTAACAGGGCAATTATATATAGGGAAAAAGAAAAACAAAACCAAACCAAAATGAACTATATAAAACTCCCTATTTGGTGTCTTCTAGATCTGCCTCTTGAATGGATTTCAAGCAACATCAGCTGAATCCAGTATTATAAACATTTGAAGTATTTACTACCTCTAGATATCTGCAGGCACTCTAAGGTGATTAAGGCTTGTTGTATCTGTGCCAGCCTTAATCCACTTCTCCAGATAATAGGCATATAAAATAGGACACATGGGCCACAAACCTAAACCAGGCAAGAAAAAGAAAAGGCCATCCATAGATCAAGGAGAACCTCTAAGGAGCAGGATCAGACATGTAAAATGCTTTTCACAGGGACCATATTCCACTTACAAGATGCAAAGTCAGATCAGATAATCCTTGCTACAAGAACACACAATAAGATTGGGACCTGAATGCTTTTAGGTTTGAGTCTTGTTTCCTCATTTAGCAGGTCCTGATCAGCTACACTTGTGCAAAGCCACTAATGAAGTACCAGAAGTTTCATGATGATGGAAGTCATAAATATATATGCAAAAGAAAATGGGGACCCAAGTTGTCATTACTAGTCATGATGTATGAAAACAGTAATAACTGAACTCCTCCCCGAGAAATGACCAATCTACATTCACAGCTTGGGCAGTCATAAAAATAGCCTTTGCACCTGGACAGTGTACAACCCTGACAGAAAAAAACCCAACACGCATGCTGCCTCATATTGCCTTTTCTACAGCATTTTTAGAACAGAACAACCTGTCAAAATATACCCATAGCATGCAATTTTATTTTCAACACTCTCAGCTCTAGAAACAATAGGACAGCTTTTCTTTTTCTACATTTTTAATCATCATAGGATAGTATGTGACAAGTGGCAGATGCTGTGGAAGACTGCATTTTGCATCTCAAGATCTTGTCAGGAAAAATATTAAGTCAATCAGTACCCCTCTTCCTGAGACACATTCAGCATCAACATACTGCTGCCTGCTGCAGGGATTCAAGACAGCTGGGGAGCCACTGCAGAACACCACTTGCAACAAAGCCATGGGAACACAGGGTTGCCAGCACAGGGCACCAACTCTGGCCCCTGCTGTTCCTTCAAAAAGTAACATATATACTACATTGGATAAACAGTTGATAAGATGGTAACTTAAGCTGGTAAGCTGGGGGCAGCTAGCTCCAAGACTACCATGAGCAATTAAGAGACACTGGAAGCAACTCATCTTTTCTGACCATGCCTGAGCCTAAGACCGGTAGTAGCATGTCCTTCCTATTCCAACGACATAAAAGTAGGGCAGTGCGGTGAGGCCAAATACCAGTATAAATCCCATGACTGATAAACTGTCCAAGTTCATTCTTGTTTTATTGCACATTTCTCAGGTTTCATCCAAATCCTCTTCTGCATATGTACTGTATTCTCCGCAGAGCGCCTGTCTGCGGTAACATGACTCCTGCGTTTACTTGCCCTTTCCAGCACTGAGATGGCAACATCCAAATGTAGTCATTTGCCCTGAAGAGACTCGCAGACACAATTTAAAGAGAATGTTTAAATATGCATTAACATATAGAAACCATTAACTCTGGACAGATTGTATAAATGACTTGTGTTTGTGCCGCATATAGGATCATGTTCCTTTCAGAAAAATGTGAGCTAGAGCCACTGCACCAAATTCCCTTCTAATGTGTAGCTGCTAACACCCTCCAAATCCCACGTATTTATCTGAGAAGATAATAAAACCAAAGCAAACCATGTGAACTATGTCTTGCAGCTCTCGTACCCTCTCTAAAAAGCAAACACAAATTCTTTGGGACTGGCAATCCTAATTGTTATAGTCATTACTAAAGCCAGAGTTATCCAAGTGACTTCTGAACTGAAACTTGTCAAAACTCACAAATTGGGTGCTGGATGATCCTGTTATTTTAAAAAATCTATTTACTCTTTCCAGTTCTTCCTCAAATAGTGGGTGGTGCTTGCTTTCTGTGGTTCTTGTTACATGCATCACACTATTGTAAATACATACACAGTTATAACTACCCATGTAAATGCATGGCAGTATCTATGTAATAAACAGTGGAGGCACACAGTGGATTATAAACATATATGAGAAATTCATTTCAGAAATAACTGGTATTTCCTCACCTGTGGCTGCTCATGAGCACATTTCCCACTTACACAGGAAGTGGTTTGATACTCCAAACACCTAGAGCTGCCATTTGAAAAACCAGATCGATCACAAATTGCTCAGGCCCCAGATATGTGAACACAGCTTTCCAGTTCCTACTCTCTCCTGTGCACATCCAAACCCATGATATCTTCAGTTCTTTACTAGCATCACTGTTTTTTAAAATGTCCTGTATGTTGGTATGGAATTAATCTGAAGCAACTTCATACAGCACAGACTTCTACAGCTGAGCTAGTCATCAAAGGACTCTGTCGTTCATGGTGATAAACTGGCACTTGAAGGAGTTGGTTCATCTGGCCAACTGCAGATATTTATCTCAGGATAAGACAGATCCAGTACTAGCAGCGACCATGAGGAGGTCACTGGATGAACAGCTCTGATTCAAGCATCCATATTGCAGACATTTACAAACTAGGAGACCTGTCAGAGGTGGCTTCCAGGCATAGATGCCTTAGATCACTAGAAAAGGGGATGTTTGCAGCTCTTGGCAGAGCTTGGCATTTTCTGTCAATCTTTCGGAGCTCAGGATAGCCATAAAAAACTGTGTCTATGCTGCTCATGGAAGTTTCCTTACGTCACATTGAAAGGTTTTTCAGCCTCCTTGGATTACTGGTAAATTCAGCACTGTCACGTTCACAGAGGGGGAAAGGAATGCCTGTAAATCTCCAGAACCTCTTAAAATTAGTTTCTCTGTAGTGAGTAAAGGCTTTAGGTGATGGGGCTCTGCAATATAAATTTTAGCAGCATTACATTGTTACAGATGCATTACAAGTTACAAAACAACAAGGAATTTAGGTAGGTCATCTCCAGAGAACTACTAATTGATATATAATGCACACCACACCTGATGGCAACCTTGTCCATGTGATGTGTGTGCATATATATACACATACATATATTAATAAGCACTCCCACAACCTCCTTCTCTGCATCTCCTTATTTTAGTGATCTAATTCCAAACTGCTGCTCACCTGTGAGCTTGGTAGCAGGATTTTATAGGGGAAGATGGTGGTTTTTCTCCTTAACACAGTGTTATGACTTTTTCACATGGAGTACTGTGTACAGTTCTGGGGTCCTCAACATAAAAAGGACATGGAGCTGTTGGAACAAGTCCAGAGGAGGGCCATTAGGATGATCAGGGGACTGGAGAACCTCTCATATGAAGATAGGCTGAGAAAGTTGGGGCTGTTCAGCCTGGAGAAGAGAAGGCTGCGTGGAGACCTCATA
>WYDI02011530.1:0-54050 GCA_009867235.2 Psittacus erithacus
GGGTGGTGAGGCACTGGAATGGGTTGCCCAGGGAAGTTGTGAATGCTCCATCTCTGGCGGTGTTCAAGGCCAGGTTGAACAAAGCCTTGGGTGACATGGTTTAATGTGACGCATCCCTGCCCGTGGCAGGGGGGTTAGAACTAGATGACCTTAAGGTCCTTTCCAACCCTAACTATTCTATGATTCTATAAGCAGCATTTGAGCCTTTTAAGTTGGTAAACTGTAGGCATGATATATGGAAGACAGTCAAGGATAAGGATTAACCAGTGTTTATAGGTTGTGTGTAACTGTACATAGGATATTACATATATAATATACATGCTGTATTATATATGCAGTTTAATAAGAAGCTGGAAGTAGGTAGATTTGATATTGCCAGTATTAAAAGAAAGAAAGAACTGTTAATGATATGATTGAGGGTACAGCAAGGTGGGAATTCAGTCTTCCACCTCTTCATAATATATTATTATAGCAAGTAGTCTTTTTGCAAAGTGCATGAAAACTGACCTGCAGCTTTCTAGGCAAGATATTTAGGCAATTCTAATTCTAGAAGGCGTTTCAGAAAGTGTTTCAGAAGGCATTACCTTGCAGGTCAGAATAGCCTCTTCTGCTGATTTCTAGAAGCCTGTGCAATGTCAAGTTGTATAGAAGTGAGTATCAAAAAATTTCTTAGAACACAGGTGATAATAATGCTTAATGTTAAATTACATCAGTGCAGCATCTTCAGAATTTTTCTGTAGGAAACACTATAAAATATTTTCAGGGGAGAAGAGGATAAAGCTCGCATTCCATGGAAGAGTTCTGATGCATGTGCTCTCCTTCCGTTCAGCAGCATTCAGAAACTAAAAGCAAAGTTATTAGTGTCTGTACTTGTTTCATCCATTGAGATTGATGGATATAGATGAATAGGGTGGTTAACAAGATGGGAATATATCCAGCGCACTATGTCTAAATAGGAGTTAGACTAGATTTCCTTGTTAAAGTGAGGTCTGTGGTTTCTGTTCTAGATTTTAAAGTGATCTGAGGTTGGGACTAGTGGGAAAAGGATGTTTCTCCCGTGTTGGGAAGGAAGAAAATCCACAAACATCTTAGATTTAAGTGACATTTTCTAGAGGGAGGTATGAAACATGATGCCGAAGGCAGGGTAGGTTACATCAGAATGTTTTATTGTTTCGTGACTGCAACAGCTGAGTCAGTTCACAATGCATCTCAGAGAGAAATTGTATATCAACAATTTTTCAGTTCCTAGCACCAACTTCATTTATCATCCCAGAAGAAGAATTCAAATCATTCTGGAGCTGGATTGAATCTTCTGCTAAGACTCCATTCTTTCTCTGAAACCATTGGAGGAGTATTTCAGAAATGAGCAGCATGTAACACAGTATGAATTTAGCAGAGGTTATGTGGAACCAATTGTAACACTCCTGTGGCTGTGTAGGTGCTTTGTAGGTGTCTGATAGCGTCCTTATTTTACATTCAAAGTTGGGGGGGGGGGCAGTATAATAGCTTTTTTTGAAACAGCCCGTGTTGATATTTTTGCTTTCTCCGAAGTGTAATTTAAAAGTCAACTGTAATTTAAAAATGGAGCATGAATACCAAAAACATTACGTACTTTAGTGAAAAAGGAAGAAGTAAGTAGTAAAAAAAGAAAAAGGAAAGGCAGGCTGTATGCAAGAAGACCAGAATTGAACTGCAAAGTAAGAATTGCAAGTAACTTTGGTGTTGTGCCTTTTGATTTGAAAAATCTAAAAGGTGCTTTTTTTGAACAAGTATTTTCAGAGGAGATATTGCTCAGCAGGGTCATGCTCACTGTCATTAGTAGTTCCATCTGTTGCAAGAGCAAGAACTTCTCTGTGAACAGCTGCTGATTATGCAGATGTTGTCTCTTTACAGGGACTATGTCATGAAGTAAAGCATGAGCATATGTGCACATGGGGCATCTTTCACCTGGATTTAGAGGAATGCTTCATCTTCAGTAAAAGCCAGAGTTGCACAGACCATGCCCAAAGCCTTGTTTAGCATTTGAGAGATAGTACCTGACAGGTCATAAAAGCCTGTTCATGTACCTGGCGTGTGTAAAAAATGGCCTGCCTCATACAATAGCTTATTATAAATAGCCATCTAACTGCTTTTCAATTCTAGAATGGTTCCAGGATGGAATGGGAAAGCTTCTGTTTGGAGGGTTGAGGTGTGTGCAAGTGTGTAAAATAATTCATATCTCAAGTTGTCCTCCTTCCATCCACGTCTAGTTGCCTTTGGAAGATCACAGCTGGGGTTGTGGGGTTGCTGCCATCCCCTTTGGGACAGATCTTCGTAAGTGTATTTGATGACCTTGCCAAAAGCAGGTGTAATGGCATTTGGCCAGAGGTAAATTCTACAAAGTACAGATGTCATTTACTTCCCTAGTTAAAAAAGATAGTCTACCATATTCAGTGTGAAGTAAAGCAAAACTGTGATACAAAGGAGAGACAGTGAATCAAGCTGCCATCTGGAATGAATCTGATTTACTTGTGTTTTAAAATGAACTGGATTGCATCAGTCGGTTTTGGTCTATGGGTAAAATTTTGTTTAATGTACGGGCAAAAAGGTATTGAAAGTCATTATTACAAAGTGCAGATGTTATACAACATGTTTTTCCCAGATTTAAGAATGAATCAGCAGAATCAAGAAGAGATGATCTGCAGTTCAATTTTTTACTCTTAAATCATGCACAATACAGCCAAAGATGTAGCAGAGATATGTATACAATGCTTTAAAATTCATTAAATAAATCTGCTAAATAAATTTAATATGCAGTCTGACAATATATTTTAAACTGAGACATGTGGCTCTGTATGCATGATATGGCACATTGATGATTCAGATTCAAACAAATCTAATAGTCTTATATTCAGTCTAAAGGCTTTCATCTGACTGGTCATTGAATGTGTGTAATGAGAAATTTGTGTTGTGCTACACACGGATCTGAATGACTTTTAAGATGACTGGGATTCCATTGCTTTCCATTGTTTTTCCAGGGCAGTGATCATCAAAGCTTTCTTACAATGATAATGACCTCTGTGTTTGGAAGGTAAATACTATTTAACACCCTCATGAAAATCGGAAAATCATGAAAATCAAGCACAAGGGGGTATTCCTGCTTCAGGACATTTGTACACAAGTATAAGACCTCTGTTCCTGAGGAAGGAGAAGCTTGCAATTAACTTTTTGTAAATAAACATGTCATACTAAGGAAAGGTCCCAGCTCAGGGCTGCATCAGGGTCTCTTTAACTAAGAAGTGGATCAGGAAGGCCCCTGCAGCTCGTCCTACTAAGCAAAGTGTCTACATTACTAAAATTTCACTTATCAGCAGTTTGATTCTCTATTAGGTCTAATCACAAGTACCTCCTGTTGAGGTGGTCCTTCTGCAGCCTTGCTAAGAAATGCTGCTCTGGAAAGGTATGGATGGCTGCTCTGCAAAAATATGTGTGCTTGACCTAGGGCAGAGGCTGGAACAGTGGCAGTGCAAATACAGCTGGCGATTCTTAGAAAAGGCTAAGAAATTCTCTAAACCTGGAGAATTCTCACTAGAAAAAGAGGGTAGGTGGTGCTTGCAAACACAGTATGTAGCTACATATTTTCAGGGTGAATATCCAGGAGGCTGGTGTGCCTGGGGAAAGCAAACTCAGGGAATGTGCTTTAGCTGGGTAAAACTGCTTTCAGTTTCCAGTGATTACAGCTGCAGCTTGATGGATTATTGATAATAAATTCATCAAGTTCCATTTGCAAGCTACTTAGAACAGTGGTCTCCCTTGCTTATACAGACTAGCAATTTCCTTTTAATTCCCAGACTAAATTTCTTTGTAGTTAGGTTATACTCAGTTTTTCTCTTGCCAACATGATGGGTTTGCTTTGCCATCTTTTGCTTTTCCCTAGTGCGTGTGCACCCAATTGTCTCTCTGGTTCCATATAGTATCAGTATGTCCAATCACGCTTCTCTCTTCCTCATCTGGCAAAATTCTCCTTGGCATAAACATATGTGCATATACCCTAATTCACAAAAAAAATCCAACAACAACAACAACAACAATAAAACCCTATTATAATTAATTGCTGTAATCTTACCCCATATAATTAAATCCTCTTCTTTCCCATTTAACCCCAGTTAAGCTTTCTGAAATTATACTGCCCGATGCTAAGAACTCAGGCTAAAAACCTCTCCTCTCATGAAGCAATATAAAATGCTGATCTTTGAACATATTACTCCTGCTTAATTCAATCAAAGCAGAACACATTAAAGGTGGAGATGACATTTAAATTCCATTCTCCAGAACTGGGAAAAATGCAACCAGGAAGCCCTATGACAGTTAGCATATTTCTCTCATTTTGTTGGAAAGTTCCCTTTAACCCATATTAACATCTTACACTAATTGAGAAGGAGGTAATAAATTACTTCATGGATCATTCAAAGACTGATGATGCAATGACATACAAAGGTTTTCTCTGAAGAGTCATTAACTGATTATTTAATCTTTGCTAGAGCCTCTGAAATTCTATATTTATTTCCAGGCTTTTTTTGGAAGACTTAAGTGAAAGATGTGATGGACATATCCTAGAGATGTGGTGCCAGAAAATTAACAGTGAATGTATAATCAATATTTCAGCATCTATTGATTTATGTCAGTAATTACCCATGAACCCATAATGCTGACTGTTGTCAAAATAGCCAGCTCTTTATGGTGTAAAATACTAGTTGTGACAAGGGATTCCTTATTTATCTCAATAAATTAAATACAATAGTGATAACTCTAAGCAAGTGTTTATATTACATGACACCTTTGACACTGGCCAGACGGTAATTCATTCAGAAGGTTTCTAGGCATGAATTAGTCAAGGAAATAGTAATTCCAGTCAGAATCAGACAGCAAAACCCTTGGGTTGAGTCAGCCAAGGCAGTGCAGCTGTAGAGTGTACTTGAAATATAACAAAGCAGTTTTTCTGAAAACTTGCACAGGTTCTGTTCTAGTTTGATGCTTGTATTTGATTATTTTTTTTAAGCTAAGAAGCAACAGTCTAAGTAGTGTTGCTGGGAAACTCTCATTACACAGTAAATTGCAGTTTATGGAAATTGGAATATAGCGCTGATTTTCTCTAGGTTAGTAGTTCATAACTGGTTCTAGTAAAAAGGGGCCTGCAAATTTACCAATTAATTGCAACTCTGTCCATGAAGGTTTGTATTGAGCAAGTCTAAAAATGGGAGCTCTAACTTGCCAACTACATAATGGTTTTTCAAGGTATAAGGTGTTCCCAATTTTATCAAAATTCACAGGGACTGCAGAGAACTGGACTCACAGGTTTTCAGTAGCTTATGCATATACTCAGCTCCTTTCAAAAACAAACCCACAGAAAATGCAGCTGTGTATCGTGGTAATTGAGGAGCAATACTGAGGAACAGTAGTTGGTACAATCACAATTCAGTTTAGCCCATCTTAGGGTATTAACAGGGTGGCCTTGGCTTTATACCTGACTTGATTTTAATGATGTCAATTATCACAGTGGTAATTCATGTTTTGAACCACTTGACTATTTGAGTGTTCACCTCACATGTCAGTGTGGTTTTGTTTTGTTTGTGATAAGCACCCTCCTTTCCTGGCTCCTTATTTTGTGTTAAAATCACTATGATTTTAAAGAAAGAGAAACCATAAAACCTCTTTAAAAAAAAAAAACCAACCCAAAAAAACCCACACTAAGAACATGGGCTCTGATTAATTTAGACATGATGGCAAAGGCCATATGTTAATGCTATCAGTACTGCATTTGACTTGAGCTTAAAATGCTTAATGGAAGTTATTAAACTTTATTCTTCTACCATTATTTAATATTGGCAAATGATTCTTGCTGATCCATACTGCTTTAAGATTAATTGTTTAAATTAACAGTGTAGTTTGCACAGTTGAAGCTAAGCATAAGTGTAAGCAAAAGCCTTGTACCACAAAAGTCATTAAAAATATAAGAAACATTTTCATAGTAGAATTCCCTGGACAAAAAATTCTTGTCCCATATGTTTCCTCTGTTTTTTTCTGAGTTCACAAATGCTAAGAAAGGTTTGTGTGTCTATTATCTACATTTAATATTTTTTTATATCTTAATGGCCATCACATAAATTGATTAAATAGCAATAATACTGTGATGCACATTAAATTTAAAGTTCAAGTATGAAGCTATGGTGCACAAGAACAGTAGAAGACTACTTGCAGACATTCCTCTGGTTTCTATAAAAATCTTTAATAATTTCATTTAATAATAAAGCATCCAAAATGAGAATCCAAAATATCTAAAAAGAAACTGTAGACAGATTAGGAGTAGTCTACATTATTCAAAATCTACAGAAATAGTACAAAGATTAAAAATTCTCATAATGAGTGGGCAACTAGATACAAAGAAAATGTAAGAGAAAATCTGAAATAAATAGTGATGGATAAAAAGTGTGTGCTGAATGTTTTCCAGATATATTGGACACTCAAATTTAAGATAAAATAGTCTTTTGTGTAAATCTATTACCTATAAACATCGGAAGTTTTTTGGTAACCAGTTTTAAAAATTAAATGGTAATAGTATATGTGCATAGGACAATAGGACTAACAAACTTTGGAACCCATAATGAGATCACGAAAAAGAGAAAATTTGGGAATAGAGGAGCAATAACAAATTTCCACTGTTCCATGACATAGTCCCTTGAGGCTTGCCTGATTGCAAATGAAATTATTTTTTTTTCCTCATTTGCTCCAAAATTAGCATAGGTGCACGGTAGAAAGTAATTAACTATAATATAGCCCCTAGCAGCATAGAAGAGTAATACAAAATAATTTGGGAAGAGTTTTCAGTTTCTGGAAGGACCAAACAAAAAAATACAGGATCTTCAGCTAAGTGCAGCACACTAACTACCCACTTGAACAAACTAAGGGTACTATTCCTCCAAGCCAGGAAGGAAAGGCAATGTTGGACAGTCCCCTTCTTTACCTGACTTCAGTTCCCACTCCAGAGATTGTGGGAGCCTGTACTGGATGTTTGTTCCTGTTCTGGGATATGGTGTCTGGGTTTCCTCAAGCATCTTTTGTGTTTCATCTTGAACAGCTTCACTGCTTTCCCATACATAACAGCTGGTAGTTGAGTATCATCTCTGATCCACTTGGGATTTCAGCAGATACATAATTGACAGGTGAGGTCTCCAGCGAACTGAACAGAAGGTTTCAGCTCTTTCTCATCCTGGAGCACACAAATGGTCAGTCTTACTTTACAACTTTTCTGATTTCCTCTATCCAAATCAAGTAAAGGATGAGACGTTACTTTTTTCTAATTTTGATTTTACTAGGTTTGTGACAGAAAGAAAAAATACATAAAGTAAGAAGGTTTCCCTGCTGAAACTATAGTCTGTGAAGAACAGATTTGGATGTTTTCTTGATAATAAGGAAATATGAAGTAATATCCTCTAATAGGGCATATCTACTGAAGTTAACAAGAGAAAATGCATATGATGTAGTGAGCTGCTGTCATTAAGCATTTTATTTGTGACTGGCAATGCTATACCCAGCGTTTCTGCATTCAAGGACTTAATTTAAACTTCTCATATTAACTTAGACTATTAATACTTTGAAAAGTTAACTAACCAAAAAAAGAATAAAATGTGCTGATATGCTGTTAAAAGTTTATCTGAGTTACATTATAAAAGTATTGAATCTTTCCTTTTTGTGAAGAAATGGGTATTAATATTTCAATTACTAGGAACCTGTGGCCTTACCTGAGAGAATCAGGACTATGGAGGTAGCAAACAAGGAGGAGACATAACATAGCAGCCTAATTTTAGAATTCCTTTACATTTGATTTTTACAGATACAACTTATTATAGACAGCAAACCCTAAACAAAACACAACCCCCCCAAAAAAACAAGCAAACAAACAAGCAAAAAAAAAAAAAAGCACCCACAAAACAAAACAACTTCTAATAGCTCCAGAAAGGCTCAAGGTATAAAAAACCCCACTTTCTATGGTGCTTCAGTTTGTGACAGGCATGGCTTTTAACAACCTTTCTCTCACTGTCAAAGCATTTCTGTGAAGGCTGCAGATAAATGAGTATTGCATCCACAGCTGTGATCATCAGACTCTGCTGCCATGGCTATTATGTAAGCAAGACGCTTCAATAGAAAAGCATCTTTCTTTGAGGAAGAACTTAAGACCTTGAGCTCTCAGCATAACACATCAAGTCCCAGTTGCCTATGGAAAGATTGAGATGGCAGTTCTCAAGGAGAGTTTGATTTCCTATCTGGTCCAGAAAAAAGAAGCAAGCAAGAAATTTAATACCTGTCTTTAATACCTGCCTGCCTGTACACCCAAGGTTTCCATTCAGGCTGGATATGAAGGGTTGCTAGTAATATGTTTCTGTTTTGAAGGGATATGACATCCTTTACAGGTAGAGCTTTCCCTGCCTGGTGACTATCTAATATTAATCTCTGTGTTTCTGAAGACCATGGGCTACACAATAAAAATGTTTTTCTTGATCTTGAGGATAAGCCCTGGTGACAGCTGTTCCTTTGTATTTTCTGCTGTTGCAATTCCCAGAAGTTAACATTTCTAGCATTAGCAACTATTTTAAAGTGTTTCTTCAAATATAACTCGCTTCTGCATTTTGAATATATATGAAATATATATGCCTTCAAGGTTTTGCACCTTTTTTATCACCTCAGGTATGATAAGTCCGCAGGCAATCTCTTTAATAATTTTTTAGTACATTTGAAATCTGTTGAGTTCAGAGAACCGAAAAAATAAGGTTTTGTTGAGAACCCAGACTGGGCTATGGAAGGATTAAATCTTGTAGGGGAGGAAAGTTGGTATTAAGTGCTAATAGCTATAACCATTGTGATGAGCATACAGTGAAGTACATAGCTAGCTGAACAGCTCATAAAAATAAGCTGATATTACTAAGTCTGAAGGACAGGCCAAATCTTACCTTTGCCTGCGCAGTAAAGATGTCTAGCTATGGCCTCGTGTTCCATCAAAGGAGTCCTAGCAAATGTGTGCAGTGCAGCATGCACAGACTCTTTTTTCTGAACTGAAACAGCAAAGCTGTAACTAGTATTGCCGTTGACTTTATCAGAGGTGTCAGCTAACTTGACAGTTTGACCTTTGTCTTCTGATGACAAACACTTGGGAATATGCCCTAGAAGTTATCTTGGTTTGACTTTTTGTGCTTTATTTGGTGCTATTGCCGCTGCCTTTTGGCTTTTGTGAGGGAAAATGCCCTTTTCTTACATTCTCAGCTCTAGCTGTAAAGTAGACTGCAACAAACAAACTTCTGCCCTGAAAACCTAATATGTTAGATCTGCTTGCCAGAAGTAGCTGGCTGCTACTAAGTACAAAATCAGTGTCTTAGGATATGATCAAGTTTTTACCTTAACGTTATAAATATTCATTATCTCACATTTTCTCTAATTGCTCTAGTGCAAGAGAAGATGTTAATTTTTAATCAATAATACAGCATCCTTGAGAACATTTTGCAAATTAAGAGTTCATTCAGGTCCCAACATATGTTGTTAATGTTGATTTTTACATGCTAATTAATTTGGATTTTTTTAATCAGGAATAGTACTGGAAATGCAAGCCATAAAACTGCCACTGAGCAGAAATTTTCTGAGCAGAGGTCAAGTAAAAGCTCCCATATAGAAGAAGCAGGATGTAGTTACTTGCCGTTTTGACTTTTCTCTGTGAAATCAGTTGATAAGGAAATTAACTCTTCTTCCTTATATAGGCTAACCAACCGTATGTGTAGTGCTCAGGAATTTCTTCTGATTAGTGATTTCACTATTTTATGGCACTATGATTATGAATTGATGGGGTTTTTTAAGGTTAATTTTTTTAAAGCACAGATTTATTCATGCAGACTATCAATTACTTTGATATCTTTTGAATTAGCATTAAAGTTAAGGGTCTTTGAACTGAAAGGATTTCATTAATTACTGGCAAAAGATATGGAGTCCATAATTCCTTTGGATGTAGCTGTCACAAATCTTGAAATGTGGGAGGAAGAGTCATTAGCAGAGTGCCATTCACATTGGTTTATCAGAGAGGGAGTTTGATGTGATTGCCTCAAGTAGAGTACAGAAGGTCAGCATGGGCCAATACCCTCAGCTAACAGAAACGAAGAAAGTTCACAGAGCTGCATGACAGCTAGCTCCAGTAATCCTGACTCCTCTGTCTAGATGACTTGCTCCTTTGGGAGAAAACTATTGTCAACTGCTGAAGTCTCTTGCCATTTAAATTCTTAAAGGGATTTTATTTTTTATTAAGTGACATTCCTGTAATATTCTACATGACTTAACATTATTTTTAGGGATAGTAGTAAGGTTCAATTAGAGATTAAGGATCAAGATGATGACCTGCTCCCTATTTCTACGTGGTTCACTTCCAATTTTTCTCTTTAATATTCTCCTACTATAGTTCTTGTATAATTTCACATACTATTAAATGCAAAAAGAAAATCTTGAATCCTTGCAGACCGAGAAGATATGTGACAGGTAAGGAAGGGACATTTCTCCACTTCATTTAGCAGAGCCTGGGCACAAAAAAAAATGGATATGTGAGAGAGAGAGTGAGCACCAATTACCAATTCTCAGTTCTTTTGTGCTTTAGTTTATTCTACTGGTGCAAGACCAGAAGAGGAGGCACACTTGAATGACTGGAGGCATTTACCTGTCTCCCCCCTGCACCATTAACATGGCGAGGAGCAATTCTGAGTGTGAATGAGGAAGTGTGGCCTGGCAGAGCCACCAGAGGCAGTGAAACATGAGAAGTGTCCATAGGGTCTTTGTCCAGTACAAGAAACTTAAAATTATGTTAATGGGAAGGAGAATATTCCTCTAAACTGTTGCTATTCATCTTATCTAGCATCAAAAAAAAAAAAAAAAAAAAAAGATTTGGATCCGTTTCAGCTTCTTTACTAGATTTCAGTTATAAAAGATTCAATCTTAAACAGTTCTGTAGTGGACAACAAATAATTTACTCTTAATATGGCTTTTGAAGTAATACATATGATTTCATGACTCCTGGTTGACTCTCAGAAGTAATTACAAGGGGTGTCTGTCTCAGTATTCCCCCTATCTTAATCCTTCTACCATCCCATTGTCCCATGTTAAGGTTAAAGTGCATATTCCCCAAAATGAGATGTTGAGGCATCAAATTGACTCAAGTGGCCTGGCTTTTCTGGCTGACACAGATTGTGCATGACTTCATGCCTGCAGAGAAATAAAGGGAGAAGATTAATTTTTCTGAATCTTTGTTATTTCTGTTTCTTCTGCAGAACAGGTCCAATTTCTTCACATGCCACTGGTCTCAGCCTCTACGAGAAGGCTGAGACTGGGATTGACTGAACAAAATACTTCTTTCATAAATGTTTCATGTTACTCAATTGAAAAGTTGGAAGGAGAGAGAAAGGATGAGAAAGGCCTGGATCCAGCTGAATAGTAGCAAAAAATTGGTCTAATGTGAAGATTACAGTGCAGAACAAGGACAATGGCTATTATGCTTGGGGAGGGAGAGGCTTTCTGTGGTGATTTTTATTTTGGTTGTTACTTATCTTCTAATGCAACTGCCTTTTAGGAAGTATGTGAGATGCACTTGATTCTGGTTGCATGAAAGTTCACAGCCTCTGGGGCTATGAAAAGTTTTAGCTGATAGTTAAAATTAAAGGTAGGTCACTTACAGCTAGTCATATTTTAAATCTTGTGATACTTTTGGGAAACTACTTTCCATGCCATAACAAGCAAAGGCACTTTTTTCCTCTTTTAATTGGCATTTCAGGTTGTAGCTATATTTTCTCTCATAGCCAAGTCTTGAGCTTTTATGTCTCCTGTCATAGTGACAAAGTGTTAACAATTTCATTCAAGCAGTCAGTCAAATTAAAATTTCACACCATCTATATTGTTTATCTGTCTTGTCCTACTGTCTTCTCTCTAATGGAGGGTGACTCTTCAGCCTTAACCAAATTTTAAGTGGAAAGGATTATTTGAGGGTTTTCTTTTTTACTATTAAATTAAGTATATTAGGTCTGTCTGCTTTACTTCAGTCAGATTCATAAGTTCTTCTGCCATCTATACTCTCAGATTCAAGCCTGCTATACAAGTTCCAGCCCTATTAGTCGCCTCTGAATGCACAGCACTCAGAAATGGAAAAGTCAGGAAGTCACAAATATTTGTATTTAAGGTAACAGCTCCCCATCTTCCACGTACCTCCTGTTTTATTCTCCCCTGGCATTTGAGCTGCATTATTTTGACTCAGCTATAAGTACAATCAGTTTTCCTGATAGTAAATGCCATGGTTTAAAAAAATGGTAATTGGTTGCATCACTGCCAAACAAAGGAGCTCCATTTTTTCTCGGACTTTTGCATCCAGACTCAAACACATGTAGCATCTAGAAATACTACTCTGCTGTATGAGTTATTTACCGCTTGTGAGATGCCTTTTCTGGCAAAATACAGTCCTCTAAAAAAAATCCCCAAAAACTAAAAAACAACAAAACCAAAAACCAAACATTTAAATTTTGTAACTGGTGATGGTGACCAGACTAATGGTGATACAACTTTTCATATGACTTCATAGCAGGCCAGTAGGGAAGATACAACAACCCCATTTTGTGGGACCCAGAGATGATAGCAGAGTGAACAATGAGTTGGAGGATTGATATATAATTATGTCTCTGTATATATATGTATATGTATGAACAGTAGAAAAATCTGGTAAGAACAATGAATGGTTTAATTTGGTCTGATTTTCTAGTTATCCCAGAAATCCATTGAGCAACCTTTTTTCAGATGTAGATTAAATCTAAACATGAATCCGAAGCAAACTGCATATCCATTTATTCCACACAAGGGAAGAAAATGCATAAATAAGCTTAGATTTTTTTGTTAATGTTCATTTTATTGCACATACCCCCTGATAGTTATTTAATTTTAAATGGTTTGAGCTTTGAGTCGTAGATTTTGAGCACACATCTCTTCAAAGAGATTTTCAGTGCTGCTGCATTCGAAAATAAGCTGTGATATAAATAAAAATGCTTCAGTAACAAAACTTAAAGGTACTTAATGTCATAGTTCACAAATCTCAATAATTTTAAATACCATTCCTTTATTTTCTGGGTGTTTTAATCACTGTTTCTCATTCAAAAAGGTAATAAATAAGTAGAATATTAACCGTAAATGTAAATATACATAGTGCATTTAATAAAAATGTAATAAAATACTGCATATACTATATACATCTTTTCATGTACTGTAAGTCAATGCAGAAAATTGCAAGTCAAATTCAAATAAAATTGCCAGTATTCTGACCAGCTCACCTGCTATTATGAGGCCTGCATTTGTCCAGACTTGTGTAATTTGGTCTAGGGGGTCAGGAGAAAACAGCTTTGATATTAGTATGTTTATATGAAAACACATCCAACTGAGGTGATGCTGTTGCATTAAAAAGAACACGATCAGCAGGTCAAAGACTCTGATTCTCCTCTTCTACTCTGCTCTCATGAGACCCCACGTGCAGCACTGCATCCAGCTCTGGGGCCCCACCACAAAGCGGATGTGTATGTGCTTGAGCAAGTACAGAGATGAGCCAGAAAGATGATCAGTGGGCTGGAGCGCCTCTCCTATGAAGACAGGCTGAGAGAGCTGGGGTTGTTCAGCCTGGAGAAGAGAAGGCTCTGGGGAGACCTTAGAGCAGCCTTCCAGTACCTAAAGGGGGCCTGCAGGAAATCTAGTGAGGGACTATTTACAAGGGCATGTAATAACAGGACAAAGGGGAATGGCTTTGAACTGCAAGAGGGTAGATTTAGATTAGATATTAGGAAGAAGTTCTTTAGTGTGAGGGTGGTGAGACTGTGGAACAGGTTGTCCAGAGAAGCTGTGGTGCCTTGGCATGGTACGAGGCCTGGCTGGACAGGGCTTTGAGCCCCTGGTCTAGCAGAAGGTGTCCGTGCTCGTGGCGGGGGGCTTGGAATTAGGTGATCTTTAAAGTGCCTTCCAACCCTAACCATTCCATGATCCTATGAATGCAGCAGTTATAACAGGGTACTTATGTAATATTTGTTTGCAATGCCTTGGGTTGTTTTTAATTTAGCTTTTGAAGGACAAAAATCAGCCAGGACTTCCTTTAAAATTCACACTGCAAAACAAAGAAGAGAGAGACACACAGAGACATATGAACAAAACATACTGGGACATTAAACCCTTTTCTAGCACAAACTTCTAATCAAGGTCATATGTTGACTGGTCCTAGAGTGGCCCTTCACCTTTGACTCATGTTTCTTCAAGTACCATCATTATGACTTAGAGAACTTGGAGCATTCCTAGGAAGAGCTTCATTGGTAAAGAAATAAGCATGGAAGCACTCAAAATAGTTAGAAATGTCACTGCCTGACTTTAATTTTAAAGTAAAGATCCCAGCAACATTTTTTTCCAGATATCTCAGAATTTTCAAAGCCACAGAATGATCTCTCTCAGGCTATCAAAGGCTGCTTTAAGATTATGTGAGCTCTTTGTAAGAGTCCTTGAGGATTCCCTGCCATTTTTGATCCAAATGTGTAGCTTTTATATTGATTGAATTGAAATTTTCATGAGAACAGATCTCCTTGTAGCATCTCTCTCTTTTATACCTCTGGGTAAAGCTGTGCTCCCTGCATCTCAATTAAATCAGCATTGACCTTGCAACTCCCAGCTGAAAACGCAGGAGTGTGTCTTGTCACTTTTTGTCCCTGCTGTTTTTAAGAAATTGTTGTGCCCTCCAGAATTGCTGGAGCCAACCTTCAAAATTACATCTAAAATACACTATGGAAGTATTTAAAATAGAATCTTGGTGTTAAAGGTAACAAAACAACAAGGTGCTCCTTCTGGGAATAGTTAAAATAGTAATGAAGTCCATAAAAATTAATTCTTTGGTCTTCATTTGCATCATTTGTTAACCAAAAGTGTCCCTAAATTTCTGTCTGGGAAGGTGCGTACCATGCGGCAAGCTGAACATGGTGGTTGGGATAGAGCAGAAGCATTATAGATGGAGCTGGGTACATCATAAACAGGTTTTAACAGCCAGTTGAGGAAGCAGGTGTGCGTTTTATCACTGGGTTCAGCAAAACTAACAACACACAGGTAAGCCACTGGGTCTCCTAACAAATAGTTGGTATAGAGGAAAAGCTATATAGGAGACATATAATGATGGAGACCCTGAGAAAAATGGACCCTGCAAAACTCCTTTGTTTTTTGTTTTGGTTTTTTTTTTCCTTCAACTCCGCAGAAGGGTTTGTGTGTATTTGTAGCTTATACAAAACACAGAATATAGACCTACAGTCAGTCTGATGCTTCCTGAATTCTAAAGCCGAAGGGATATTTTTACTGAAGACATTCTTAGATAGAGAGTGGATAATACAAAGACAATTATAATTGATTTAAAGGCACTATATTTTCTATGTTATTCTCTGCGTTTCACTGAGCATTAACTCAAAGAGAAATTGCAGGATATTTTGCATTGTGCTTATTCTGACTTTTAAAAATAGACTTCTCCAGTAGTTTTAACAGCCTGTGATACTTTTTTCACATGTCTAGAATGTCGTACAGGTGTTTTATTTCTCTTCTCTTCCATTTTTCAAGCAGGAATTTTGAAAATCTTTTATTATGTATTGGAAGAAGATGTAAACTCTATTCCAAGAGTAAATAAACCAAACCCTAAAGACTCTTCTGTTAAGTTTACTAAAATACATGCAGCTTAACTAGTGCCCCATTTTCAGAGGCATTTGTTCTATTAACTAAAGGGCTTTTTCCTCCTAAGAAGCAATTTTATAAGTATAGGTAATTGCGAGGCTTGTTAAACCCCTGGTTAGGGAGGACTGTTTGTTTCAAATTTCACTCTGGTTTAGCTGTTTTCTGGTTTACTTTTGATTCTGGATGAGTACTAAAATCATGCTTCTTATGGATCTGGGGAATTTGCTAGCTTTCCCTGCTGTGGGTTCTTCAGTGAAACGTGTTTCTTCATGTGCTTTCTCCAGAATTACTGAAGTCAGCTCCAAATTCATTTGTTCCTTTTTATTTTTGAATCAAGTAGGATGTTCTGGCTATATTTCATCTTTTTTTGCAGGCATTTGGTAATATATAAGAGTGAAGGGGGTTTTGCTCAGCATTGTCTATTATGATTATGTTTATTAAAGGAGATTTTGTGGGATCAAAGACAGAGAGACCTAATATTCTCTATGTTTTCTAAGCACTTATTTGTGTGTCTTGGAATATGGAATATTTAGACTGGAATATGTATGTTGATTGTAATTTTTTATGCAGATGCTAAAATGAGACAAGAGAACTGTGGCCTGGTAAAAGCAGGACAGAAAGAAACAAGAAATAATGTGTAATTTGGCTTAGAGTCTGAAAATCTGGGACTCAGAAGTTGTCCAGTCATAGCCTGACCTGCTGTGCTTAACAGAAATAGGTCATGTATTCAGGGGAAGAAATATAACAGTGGCAGGCATTTTTTCCAGTTTGAATCAATTTGTTTAGGTATAAGCCTTAGCATACAGGATATATATAAAAATATAAAACAATTATTGCCTAACTAGCATGCAGAATATAGGTAGGATTTAGTGAGCTGTTAGGCAAAGCATCAGCCCATAAGCATTAGCATTAGCTCTTAGGCTGAGCATGCTGCACCTCCAGCCAGCATGAGCCTAGCAGGGAGGGGTCAGCCTCTGCAGCCCCCGGCACTGGCTCCACAGTGCTGCTGAGCTGCCGTCTGCCACCAGCTCTGTCATCGCTGCTGTCACTGGCAGCTCAGACCTGTGACCCTGTGATTCCCAACTCATTTGACCAACATCTGTGGCTTTTCCCTTTAGGGTTTTACACTTCTCCATGTTGGTGCACCTTTTCGTCTTGAATCCTTGAGCCGCTAACAAGCCCCATATCAACTACTGTACCCCATTTGGGGGTTGGAACTAGTTGATCTTAAAGTCATTTCCAACCCTAACTATTCTGTGATTGTGTTTGTAATCTGTCTTTTCTCATTTTTTACTCCGCACAGCTGTTTCTCCCAGCTTAGAAATTTTCTCAGAGACCAGAGTCTCAGTTAAACAGTAGGACTGGATAAAAGCTGGACCTCTAATCCTGGGAACACAGAGGATCAGGACCCTAGGAAACGGAGGAGGTGCTTATAAAGCATCACTGTCTGTTATTTTTTTTTACTATGTCCTATTTTTTTTTACTGTTAGTATTTAGCTTTATCAATTTTTGGCAACTAAACAATTCTGAAAATTTGATTTGTGGCAGCATAGCATTGCATCCTGCTTTTCCCCTTTACATCAATATAGGCAGTTGTTCTATGTTGACCTAATATTTTGTCTTTCTCTGTTCACCTATATTTCTGTATTTCATCTTTCATTACCTTCTCGAACCACTGACATTATTTTCACAACCACTTTCAAGTGTGTAGTATATGCTGTAAGTTTATAATACAAATTCTATAATGAGGAAATTTATGTGTTGCATGGATTACAGTGGAAAATAAGTCACATTTCCATGAGGGCATCTGTGTTTTCACTTCTTAGTATAACTATGTTATTTTGCAGTATTTATAGAAGCTGTCCTTGCAAACTAATATTTATGTAAATGCTGAAAAATTAGACATCCAGTGAATTACTTTTTCTAGAATAGATTTATATTTGCTCCAAATTCCTTTCTTGAATGCAGGTTGATAATCTATGTTTTGAATATCAAGAAAGAATATTCTCCATTTCAATGGATTTTGTATACTTATGCAAATTACTACTCTAGTTATATAAATTTAGTTTGAGGTCATTATATGGATAATTTGTTACTTAGTAAAGTAGTTTGTCAGGTTATGAGACATTAATCCTCTGATAGGTCTTTAATTAGCAGAGATGAACTAAATAATTCATAGCAAGACTTGGCCTGAGAACATTTATACTACTTGATTATACCGTTTTACATGCAAGGACAAATTGTTTTGGTTTAGTCTGGAAATAGTGGGACTTAATTAATTACTTCCAAGGTTTTAGACATCTGTGATAGGTTTTTTTAAATGCATTAGATTAGAAATTCATACAAAGGCTAAAAATAGAGTTCAAGTCCTTGGGGTTAAAAAGCTGAGTTGAGAAGAGAGCATTCTGTTTGCAGAAGAGAACATTCTGTTTGCAGAAAAGAGCAGGAAGCAGCTGAAAGAGGAGAGGAATGCAGCTAACTAGCATGCCCAATTCCTCAGGTATTTTTTTTGCAAAACTGAGCTGGAAATCATTAAATACTGAAAATGACATGGGTTTAAATTTGAATAAAAGGAATGTGCTAATTACTTGAGGGCCCTTTACTCATTTGGCCAATTAGATGGAAAAAGTGCTAAGAAAAAACCC
Organism: Psittacus erithacus; assembly: GCA_009867235.2. Lineage (NCBI taxonomy): Eukaryota > Metazoa > Chordata > Aves > Psittaciformes > Psittacidae > Psittacus > Psittacus erithacus. The sequence goes on from WYDI02011530.1 coordinate 18,420, forward strand.
TGCATAGTTTAAAAAGCCTATAAAGAAATGAAAAAGACAGAGATGCTTTTCTATTCTGAAATCACATAGCAGATGAAATCAGCTAAATAAGAAGAATTTACTAGACTGGAAGGAGAGATTCTTTAAAAATAAGCAAATAAAAACAAAAAAACCCTAAACCAAAAGCAAATAAACAAAAAAAAAAACACACACCCAAACCCACAGGAGAAATAAACTGAATGTTTTAGTAACTCAAGGTTTAGTGTATGTCACGTGGTATCTTCCGATGATGAAGCAGTGAGTCACACTGCTATTGCATTTATAGCTAGTGGAAAGAGCAAATAGCAAAGGGTTATAGTCATGTGATTGTATAAATCTGAGGAAAAAAAAACCATTTTGATAAGAGTATTTACCAATTTATACTGTGGAGGAGTGTATTTTTTGCAAATTAGATACCAGCTTGAACACTTGAGTTGGGAATTCTAAAAGATTGAAAATCATAACCCTGAATCTAGCATTAATCCCTGAAAATGGTCCTTTTGAGTTTGGACAAATACCTAACTTTTTCTATTTTATAGCCAAGCTGCAACCTTTACATGTAGCTTCACAGCTGGGAGCATTCATCCAGTGCCCTCAGGTTCTGACTTCAGTTTCCCCTATGACCTGAAAAGACTCAAATGGCCATTGCTAACTCACAAGAGGACATCTGGGTTCAGTGAAAGGAACTTCGCCGTTGTCCTGAATGCAGCTATGGGAAACCAGAAAATGAACAATCAAAAGGGAGAGTGATGGAACAGATTAGTAATTAGAAAACTGCATGGTCGGAAATGGCAGTTTGCACAACATAGAGACTTGAAAAGGGTGTTTTATCTGCGCTTTCTGACATTTTCCTATAACTACTACATACCTACCAACAGACTGAGGCTATGCCTGTTTAATTTATTGGTATGGATATGGCTTGTGGGGACAACTGGAAGTTTGTGAAACATCCTTCATGGATCTGGGTCACTATCTTTCACTTATACTGCACATAAAGTGCCTCAGCACTTTTGCTGTTTTAAGACCTTTGCTATGTGAATTTCAGGTTATCTGTCTGTTTGTGAAAGTACTGAATTGAAAACCTCCTCTGACCAAAGCATTGGTATTAGGAACAGTGGCACTGAGAGCAGCAACAGGCATGAAGATAACATGAGGTGCCTGCATGGAAATAAGAAGAGAAATAGAAGTAGCCACCCAGTAGCCACTACAGCTAGAGTGCACATATGTAGCCTTATTCATTATAGATTTCACTACTAATTCTTTCTAGTGACCCTAGGAAGTCTCACAATATTTGCCATCTTTGGGATGATTCTAAACATCCATAGAAAATCTCAAAAAGGTCCATATTTAATGAAAAAAGTCTGATATCCACCTCAGAACCAAAGTATTCCAATGTATTATAAAGAGGTGATGCTAATGGAAATGCAAGAAGCAGAAGAAAAGGGATGTGAAGAGTCTCAACAAAACAATGTAGTTACATAAGGAAGGGTACATAGCTACAGTGGACTTACTGATTGTGTTCGTCCAATGCAGATATGTGGGTTAGGTTGAGGCTGAATTTTATGGGTTACATGTGAGTAAAGAAATCAAATTTCACAGCTGCAAAGCAATTGCTTTATTTCATAACCGTCCAAAATCAGATGAAATTTTCTTGTTCCATTTCTCAAACAGAAACACATTTTTGCAGTAAGTCAGGGCGCTTAGCAGGAGCTGAAGCAAAACCTTTCAATTCATTTATCAAAGCATTTGCAGCGCCTATTATAAAACAACAATAGATGTTAACAAAAGGAAGTTAATCTATATTCTATAAATAAAAAGCTAGAGAACATCAAAGCTACTTGCAAAATCTTATGTTTCTTTTAAGTTTCATTCAGTTTCACCTTTTTGCATCCATGTGATTAAAGTTTATTTAAGGAGCCCAGCTAAAATATTCAACATCGTAGCAAAACCAAAGCAGCCTACATAAAAAGAAGTAAGAGAAGTGCAGCTAAGTGAGAAAGATGTCAAAAAACAGCTTAGCTGTCAGTAGCTGTCATATACCACTGAGGCAAAGCCCTGCAGACAGGCTTTAGCTGGCAGCTGCCCTCCTCAGCGTTAGAGGTCAGTGCCCTGAGCAGCATCGCTGGAAGGAATCACGGGAGCACACTTCCTCCAGCATCCACAGCCCCAGTAGCCTGCTTGAAGCTGAGCCCTGGGTTTCAGATTAGCTGATGCTGTCAGCATGGTTCTTCCCAGTCCACCTGAACAAAAGAGGAGCTGTTGACCTTGCAGGGGATGCTGTGCTTTCTGTGTAAAGCTTTGAAGTCCTGTTGCAGTCCACTTGGATGTGTTGAGGTTGTTCTGAAGGAACTGATTTATAGAAGTGATGGTTTTTACTGTGCTGCTGGCAGTAGCAGCAGCACCAGTGGTGATGGCATTAAAGCATATGTGCCAAGAGAGCACCAAAATTGTCTCTGCCCAAAGTCTTAAACAAGAAATTAAAAATGGTAAAGTGAGTCTCTCAAGACAAATTGAAAGGTCAGTGGAGGAGTTTGAATACAGAGTCTAGCAGAATGGCATCCTCTGCCAAGATGACCCATTACATGTTAAGGCTGCAGGGCAAAGGCAGCAGTGCCAGAAGTCAGCATGGTCGATCTCTGTTGGAGCCTGGCTGCTGAGAATCAGCATCAGGCAGTGACAAACACAGTCTAAATCTCCTTCCCTACAATGGAGTCTATAAAACCTACGATAGGTGTCCTAACAGGGCTAGATTGGCTTTGTCATTTTCTAAAGAGCTTTTCATTATAAAGCTCATTGTGTGTTAGTCTAGTATTAATGCATCTGTTTGATGCATAAATTGGGGGGAGAAGAAAGGGAGGGTGTAGAACAAGTGGTTGGTTTGCCTGGTTGGAGAAGCTACCAAATAACTAATGGTAAAATTATGCACTGTTGCCATTCAAAGAGGTTAACCTCTGCTTATATCATAGCTGAATTCAGCCTGTGAAAAGTAAGTTAAGTAAGAATTGTTCTGAAAGTAAGTTATATGATTTATGGTTTTTTTTAGAGCAATTCTCATAACTGGTTAAAATAGATACCATTCAGGCTTTTTACCTGGTGTTTGGAAACAAACAAACCAACCAGCCAACCAAACAACAACATTCAAACCAAAAACACAGAGACATTTTCAAAACATTAGTTTGCGCTGTCATGTATTTCTTGGTCATTCTCACCAAGAATGTTACTAAAATGCTGACCATTCCTCAAGCTACTTAAATAATAATTTTGCATTTCTTTTATTTTTCAAATCATTACTTAGCTGCATACAACCTCCCTACATGTACACTGCAGTCATGAGATGGATCTTAAACCAAGGAGATATTGTATAACTCAAGCAGGTGTTGCGTGGTTGGCTGTTTGTAAAAACAGCTATTAAATGCTGGAAGCTGCAAGAAATGTAAGATCTGACAATGAGAGAGGGGAAAGAAAAGAGAGTCAGTGACATGCAGGAGCAGTCACACTGTACTGAAGTGTTCATGCTGTGCTGATGTGCGCACGCAGTGCCACCTCCCACCTCTCAGGTGTAGCATTTCAGCTGTGGTAGGCGGTGTTTATGCAGTTTATGTTTTCACAGTGCTTGGTAATGGTAAAGTCTTTCTTTAACGTAAAGGCAGGTAAACTGTAGGACTTGTCTCCTGAAGACCTGATCCCCTGGGCAGCTGAGAGCTGTTCTTGCTTCTTTCTGGCAGGAAAGAAGGCTCTAGTCACAGCCAAGCTGGCCATATTTCTGGGTACACATTGTTCCTGATGAAGAGACAGCACAGACAGGCTCTGTGAATGCCCCTCCTCCCCCAAGTTTCCCTCAGCTGCCCCAGAGGCATGTTCAAGCAGAGGCACATGCCTTTGACATGTACCCCATCTCTGTCATCCTCAGAAATGGTTGGTGCTGTGGCCCACTTTTGCCTGAAGAGCCCAGACGCAGAGAAAAGGGGCTTGTGTGAAGCCCCTGTACCTTTTGGGTGAGAAGAGATCATAGTGGTGTCCTTGGGAAAGCTAGTTATGTAGAAAGGATTGAAAACGTGCTTTTGGGCTGAGTGAATGGGGGTTATAATAATTGGACTGGGCTGTGGGTAGGAGGAGGGTGGCCTGGCTTGGGGCGGGCATGTAGCCCTGCCTTGGGTGGTAAGTGCGGGACTTTGCTGCCAGGCAGGCTGTACTTCCTGCAGTGGCCAGGAAGGGTGGCCCCAAAATGTTGAGGGGGTCATGGGACACATGCTCTGGGCAGTGCTGTGCTCCTCCTGTGGCATGATGCCATGTGGGGTGTTGACATGATGTATACACCTTTAGCTTGCGTGCTGTATCTTGCTTGGTTTTTAGGGAGTCATTGCAAATGTATGCCTCAAAGTTTGCTGCATTGTACAGAAGTATACAGAAACCTCCTGGCACAGGGATTTCTTGAAGCTGTTTGCCAAAGAAGGGGTCTGGAGGGAAGGTGTGAAACAGCGAGCAGGCATCTGGGGAGGCAGCAGGCTGATCTCCCTGGGAGCACAGCAGCTGTCCCGCCTGCACTGCTGTCCCAAGTAGGCATCCGCAGCCGCGAGGCGTTCCCTGTCCTGCTTTTGAGACCTGTGTGGTGGGAAATACAAAAGTAAAATGAACATACTGTGGTCAGAGATACATGCATATTTATCTTTTGCAAGGAGCTGTATTTATGAATCAAGAAATGCTGAAAACCACTGAATTAGCCATTGCTATTATCTGAACTATGGTGTTTCCACTTCACTCTGGTTGTAGTGTGGAGAGTAGTTTGAAAGGTTGTCTCATGCTTCCTTGCATTACCTTTTTGATAAAAATAAATCAAGTGCTAATGCTGCTTTTGTGGAAATACAGTATCTGTGATTACTGGTAGTTAAGGAAATAATTCACTCTATTCCAGAAACTCTTGACTCTGCCTTCATTTACTGCTAGTTATCAAAGACAAGAGATACTGTGTAAAATACCTGCATAATAAAGTAATATGGAAGTAATTGTCATAATCAGAAGTCAAGTTCAGGATACTCTGTGTTCACGTCATTAGGTAGCATATTGTAGCTCGTTTGCTCTAGGTATGTGCTGAATTTCCCCACCAATATTCAGTACTTTAAAAGCTTCATTAGAATGGAAAACACAGCTAATTTTTAAACTGCCTTCTGGTGCACCTGCAGAAATGTTTCAATAAGGAAATAAAGCTTTTGAAGGTTGCCTCTTCTCAGCCCAAGGTGATGTTTCTTGATGGCTTCTGCCAGACTTCTGCACAGCCAGATCATCTGGTGGATTAAACTTGGTCCGTAATTAGGCACGGTTCCATGCCTGGTCTCTGCTGCGCAATGGCAGTCATCCAGTAGCAGCTTTAACCTTTATGAAGCTTCCTGAACTTTGCTTAATACATTCAGGTGTAAAAAACCTAACAATTAATGCTCTCTCTCCCTTTACCCAAGTGCCAGTATATTAGACCACCTTCTGTGTACAGAGAGTTGTTCTTCAGTGCCTTTCAGTATGCTCAAACTGCATCTCTCTGAGGTGGTACCGTCCATACACATGTTCATGATGGTTCCCAGGAGGAGGAGTGAGGAACATTGGAAAAATGTACAGTAAAGACTTAATGAGAAGTTTTCTGTGCAATCTGTGTCACCTGCCCACCAGGAAAGCCATTTATCTCCCCTTTTATTGGTATGACCTTAACCCAGATATTCAGACACTGCCATTCTTCAACAGTATTTGTTAATAACTTCACATGGGGATCTTTTCTCCCTCTTGAGCCTTTGTCATTAAATACACTGGGAGATGATGGTGGAGGAAGTTCTGTGAAAATATTAGTTGGAAATGAGGGGAGAGGAAGATGACATTTGCTTCAATCTACAGAACAACCTGCTTTGGCTTTTAAAACTAAATTTTATTCAAAATGAAATAAAAAAAATACTTTGAAATGCCTATGAACAAGTCTATACAAAACATTCAGCAGTCTCTAGTTTGAAATACATTCTGCTACTGTCTTCAGGCCTGTGTTATCTGGGCTTCCTCTATATAATGGTGTGCACCTGGGCCTAGTTTTGGTGCAGAGAGCGTAACTGTGTGAACTGTAGATTGAATTTCTTTAATGATAGCATTGAGTGAAGGTGCTAATTTTTGTCACTTCTATTAATTTTTTATTAGTATAGTCTATTGTAATATTCAAGTAATCAATCCCTCTAAAATGACTTGTTATCATTTAGAGTATAAAACTACCTATGTAGATCTTCCTTAGACTGATATATTTGGTTTTATGCCTCTGATATTAAGATTAATGGTATTGAAGAAATATCAGATGTTTGTGTGGTAAGAGCCAAAAGGCAGAGGTCCAGTATAGCCTGAAACACTCACATGTAAGTGGTGCAGAGACTTTTGCACCGAAATCTTAAAAAGGAACATGAAATCTGCCATGAAATCTGTGAGGGAGGGAGAAAGAAAGAAGCATGAGCAAGGAGCTGGGTTTGCGAGACAGTCTTTAGCAGGTGACTTGGAAAATTGGCTGTCGTGTCTGCTGGAACCAGCTGCCAAAACCTAAAGAATATGCTGCACATGCTGTGTTAGGTTTTCTCTTTATGTGGTTCTTTTTATATATTGCAGGCTTCTCTGGGTGAATGCAAATAATTTTATTATATATCACACTGTGCTATTTTTCTAAATATGGGTAAAAGGTGATGAATATGTGGGAAAGAGAAGAGAATTGATGAGATGTATTACATAATATATCACATTCAGGTTCTGCAGATAGTAAATGCATGTAAAATGAAAATGTCTCTTTATGTTTCACTACTTGTCAGTCAAAGCTCTGCCATACAGTCCATAACAGGATCACTTCCTTGAATGAAACTTATGAAAAATCTCTTAAAACCTCCATTCCACAAATGATCCTTTGCTTATCTCATCTTGGTAATAAAAGCAAAGCATGTTCACAAGTTGATTAGATAATTCTTATTATCAAAATGCAGTTTTCAGTCAAGAATGACCTTTTCTTACGTTTATTGGGAAGCTAGCTTTACAACCCATTAAACTGAAGGTTTTGTGCTGGCACTGAAAAGCTCATGGTTCCATAAAGATGATCTTCAGTTTGTTTGTTCTCTACAACAACGCTTATTACAGACAGCTGGCTGCTTGATAAGATTTTGAGGAGGGGGAAGCCTCTTTCGTATTTTGGCTCAGTCTTCCCTGTCTTTCAGTGTCTGCTGAATGTTATTAAGTCAGCTTTACAAAGCCTTTGCTCTGCTTAAATTCTGGGCATTTCTTTATGGATAAGGTTTTTTTTTAGGTGAAAGATTGTCCCCTGAAGATTATGCAGCAGCCTTATTACATGGGGTAGAGCATCAACGTTATCTTTAGATGCTGAGTAAGATAATTTTGTTTGAATTAAGTTTTTTTTGAGAATAAACTTGCTATTTTCAAGTTTGATGCTTGTCCTTCCCAACCCTAACTATTCTATGAGTCTATGATTATCTCCATTGTAGTCCTATTACAAGTTGTTTCCTAGTAATGGCATTTTTATATTAAATAAATGTCTGAGCCTTTCTCATCCTGCTAAACAGCATGGTGAGTGCAAACAAGGATCTAACTATGATGGCATTTGAAAGAGGGAGAGAGAAATTACAGGAGTTAGGTGCTATTTGAGAAATGCTTTCATATGCTGTCTTTTCTGTTTCTTTTTTTCTGCTCCGTGATAATGTTTTTCAGAGCAGAACTTTTACGCTTGTCCAACATGGCTTTTTTGTGAGGGTTTTTTGCTATCATGGTAAAGAGTTATGATCTTAGAATATTGGCTTTGCTACAAACCATTTAATATTTTGTATTTACTTGCAGCATTTGACAGTACTTAAGCATCTGTTCTTTTCTGTAGATCGGTTTCTCTTTTTTGTGTGAAAGTGGAGATAGCATGCTTATTGAAGATTTTAGCTTTGTTTTTTTCAAGCTGTAGTTTTTCAGTAACCAGTTATTGCAAGACTCCCTTCCAGGCACACCAAGTATTTTGTGTGTCACTGCATTGTTCCCAGACTAAAGACAAAACACAGCACTGCATCAGCTACTAGGAAGGAGAAAAATAACTGTTACAGTTGAACCCAGGACACATGGTATGTGGAGTACGGTCCTCTACCTATTGCTAAGCAAAGTGTTCACTATATTTTGCCTATATACTCTCCTGTATTATGTAACTTAGAGCAATGCTAAACAGGACAGAGTTTGCTAATTGTTTTACACTGAGTATAGGATATATCTTACCTAACTTAAAATGTTCCGAAGACAGGCACCCACATGTGAACTGGTGGTGTGTAGACACCCCACAACCCCCACCTTTGTAGTCAGTGAAGAGTAAAAGGCTTTTCTAGGATGTGGTGAAGATCACCCTGAGGTTAGTGCCAAAAATACAACAGAAATGTCTGTTTCTCTCCACTGACAATAAAAGTCAATCTAGAAGTTGTAATTCTCTAGCCATGTAAAGTTACGTGACATTTCTATCAACTATTCCCTCAACTGTGCAAAGTGCACAGAGTTTGAGAGCATTGCTTACTGGGGGTCACTAATGCTTCTGTGTTCGAGTTAATTGCTATGTGGTTTTTAAGGTCTTTTGGAAGAAAAAAGGATTTGCTTTTAGATGGGTGATAATTTTTAAATAGTAGCTATGCCTTATGGCTTGATACCTGGGATGTTGGAAAGTGGAGAGAGAAAGATGGATTTGTGGGCAGCGGGCAGGTGAAGATAGCCAGAGGTGCACAGTAAAAGTAATTTATCAAGTGGTTTTACTGAACAAAAATGCAACTTATTCTGTAGGTACTTACCACATAGCATTTTTTGCTGTGATTCATCATAACCTGTACCTCTATCATGCCACTGCAGGGGACACAAAGTAGACAGTGACTTTTGTTCAGTTTCTGTGCAGGAGACTGGCAGAGTCTCATAGTTTTCCACTGTGCTTCTCATGAGGCTTTGTGGAGGATCTTATTAGTGTCACACTTTACCTAAGATTTTGTGGAATACTTCTATCTGCAATGTCAAAGAAATACAACAGATTTGGAGAAAGCTTGTCTTTTATGCCCTAACTGCTTTATGGCAGAAGAATGCAACCTTTCTGCTACTGCCAATGGTATATAAACTGCTTGGAATTATAAAAGAGAAGCTTCTCTGTTTGTTTAATGTATCAAATGAAAGTAAGTGGGGTGGAGGTTTTGGTTCTGTTTATTAAACTGTTTAAATTTGGTTGTGTGCAGCTAAAAATCTGGCAGACAGAGAAAAGCTTTATTAATAAAGAGAATTCTGATATGTCTGTATGGGACAAACAGGTATAATACCTCCATAGGTAAATGTCTGAAATCATCTGAAATGAAGTGCAAACTACAAACTATCTATGCCTTTTTGCCATATAAAGCTATGCATACATATGTAATATGAAAGTAGACTGGAATTCAGCCTGTACATCCCAGTCTTTTTACATAAGGAAATTTTTTTCCACGCAGTATAATTAAATTTAAACAGAACTTTTTTTGTCTGAGAGGCTGATGTGTTTTGTGGTGTTTCTGATACAGCTTTTTTACAGGAAAATATACCTTATTACTTCTCACATGAATAACATTTAATTTACCTGATATTAACATTACCGATACTGCTGTCCCAGTAGTGGTGGGGTGTTGCATGTGATTTTGGAAAGACTTAATTTAGGAAGGTTTTGACAGAGAAAGGACAGAAGTTCAAATCTCAGAAGTAAAGAAATTCATTACTTCAAGTATGTTTTATTTCTAAAAACAATGTCATGCAAGCTCTATAGTAAAACTATTGCACTTTTTAGTTATGCCTTAAAAAAAGAAAAATAGCATCAAAGTAATTCAAGTGTACAAAAGAGAGTTATTAATGTTTGTGTGCAATGTCATGTTATAAATTACATGAAAGCTACCAGGACCAGTACTTCACAGAGAGGTTTGTAACATCTTAGGGCACCATTTGAAGATTCTAGGGTGGCTCTCAACTTGAACATCACAGTATTGATATAGAATCTATATGTAGTGTCAGTGAATTGTGTGAAGGAAGAGCAGCCTGAGGAATCTGAGGGAAAAATTTGTAATCTGAGGCAAAAAATACAACACTCAGAACATAGTTGTTTTCCTCCTTCAAATGCAAAGACCAAAGAATAAGAGTAGAAAAATACTTCAGTTTGCTCTTAACTCAGTCAGATATGTGATTCTGTCAATGGGTAGGATAATTTGGTTATTTAGGTGAATTTCTGACTTTGTTCAATGAGGCAGAAAATGGAAACTCCATGCTAAATGGAGGCTGTTCTTTTTACTCACAGTTAACTGATTGGAACTAGTGGAAATTAAAAGCAAGCCTGGAATTTACTGACTCCCTGATAACATGCAGTAATTCAAGCAGCACAAGGGTAGGAGAAAAAAATCATTGGATTCAGGAAATAATATGCAAGGGTGCTAGCCACAAAGAAAGAAGGATCAAATTTCAAACTGTGTGAACTTCGTCAGGAGTTTCTCACAGATTTGTACCTAAATTATACATGAAAAATACAGGTATGTATATCAGAATGGATATTTTATATATAATGCTTTTTTTAACAAGAAAGCACCTTCATTTCAGATGGCATATTAATCTGCAAACTGTCTTTTCATCCCTCAGTAGTTCTGAAATAAAAGGTTATTAATGGTACATTCCTGGCTCCTTTAGGGTTTACAAGGAGACGTAATCTCCACAGCTGCATTCTGTGCAAATCACAAGCCAAGTGAGGAAGCACATCTTACACAGCTGTTGCAGCAGAAGTGTGGAAGTCATAGTTAAATGCTTCCAGTATCTCTAGTGTGCAAATGCTTTTAAAAACTCAGTTCTGATCTACTGACACTATTTTTTTAATTTATACACTTTATGATTATGTAAGTGCATCTCCAGAGAGAGGTGTTAAACTGAGCAACTGTTTGGGCTTTTCACTCACTTTTTTGATAGACTGTTTTTTTTTCTCAATTGTCTTTATAACATAATTTCCCTTAAGTAATTATATAACTGAGCGGACTAACCTTCATTTATTCTCTGCTGGTCTTTTTCAAGCTAGAAGCAGAGTCATAGATGGATAGTGAAATTTCTGTCTGGCAGCTGAAGTCTCAGTTGAAGTCATAACAAAGGATTCTAAATTATGCAATAAACCTAGACTTTCAAAAGACTTTTCTGGACTTAGTACTGGAGCTACAAAACTGCCAGTGAGAAAACAGATTTTTAAACATATTATTTAAATTTTCTTTGTTCTTACTTTAGCAGTGCCTTCGATTTGTACTGTTGGTTACAGAAGCTTGCATCTTTCCCATCAAAAGGAGACTATTCTGTCAATTCACATCAGCTACATATGAAACAGCCTGAAATTTTTTGTTAATCTGTGGTCCTTGTTCGCTGTCTGATGGGTTGTTTGTTTTGGGTTTTTTTTTTTGTTTTAAGGTGTGTGTATATGTGTGTATACATACATATATATATATACACATATATATTTACTTTAGGGTGAGTATTTTTGCCAAAAAATACGATGACAAATCAGTTCTGTGCTTAAAATGAGTGCTGCAGATTTCAAAACACAATGATAACAGTCTCTATTATCACAAACAAAGCCAAGATTTACTCCTGGGATCTTAATGGCTACATTTTAGACCCACAGCTTTAGAAAGAGCATACTTACTTACTACCTTTGCAATTGCAAGTGGCCAGGAGTGCTCTGCGTTCTCCCCATAGTTCCATGATGGGCACAGTCCTTGCATTTTGCAGTTACTGGGAAACATAAATTATCTTTCATGATGATGATATTGCTGATTAGCACACTGCAATCTATGGTGTGCAATAATATTTCTGTAGGACAGTTTTGAGTGAGTTTAAGGGGATATGCCATTGTCATTCCCCTGCTGCTTGATCAGTTTGTTTTTACTTTTGAGACCAGAAGTTCATGGGGAACTTACACTCATGGTGAAAGCTACGATATCAGGTAGTGCTGACAGTCCCCAGACCCTCTTCCATATCAGTTTCTTCCTTCATCTGCTGTCTTCCTGGCACCTGTAGTTGCCTTGGTTTTCCTGCTCTGCTCCAGCCCATGTTGAGAAGAAGAGTACAACTGGCTGGGAGAAAGATGTCTTGCTAGGCTCTTTCCATGTATTTCTAGAACAGGGAGCACTTGTAGATAATACTGTTTTACTTGGTAGAGAGAGAAAGGATAGAAAAGCCTAGATGCATGAAGCCACCACACTAGATTGTGAGATTACTATCAGCCTAGTGGGTTTGGTTTGTTGGTTGTTTTTTGGTTTGTTTTCATTAGTTTGAGTTTTTCTTTAACTGTGTGGTTTATCAGTTGACATTACTAGCAGGAACTTGGCTGTGATAGCATTTGTCATTGATTTCTATGAACCTTTTACCTATCACTTATGTATTTAATAAAAAAATTTCTTTTTTTCCCCCTTTACGTTTCTGTATCTAATTTTCATTTAATTAAGAAGGGAGTGACCGAACTACGGCCACTTGTAGTATCTACAAGATACTACTTTCTATGACCTAGGGCTGGGTGGGGTATTTTTGGTTCTAGTCATATGCATTTCTAATACTAGTTTAGAGAAACAATGCTTCAGCCAGCTATCAAATCTGCTATAGCTTTTCTAAGATGTTAAGTGGAGAGGAGATGCTATGCAATTAAAGAAAGTAATCTTGGATTCTAGTTGATGAAAATCGGTCTTGATACTTTTCCTCACTTCACACACATTACCTGAGGTGTCTCATTCTTCCAGAGTTCTTGCTTTGAGGTTTTTCTCTGGTGTGCAGGCATGAGGCCTTGGTAAAGGTTTGATGACTGTACTTCACTTTCTCTTGAATTCAGTAGAACTTTTCAAAGAAATAGAATCCTGTGAGGTTTCAGGGAAATTTAATTTTGATGTTGAAGTGTAGAAACCTTCTCTGACCTAAATTTTCAGAAATGCTTAATACTGTGGGGAATTGCATTTTCTAATGCTTGAGCTGAGGTTACATAAGGAGACCAATTACAGAGAAAGAGTGCTAAGAGTGTGGGAATTAACAAATCTTATGTGATGTTATCTGAATATTCATGCCTTAAAAGTGTATGGAATACAGTTCCTTCTCTCTAATTATATAACATAAATAAAGTTTTTTCAGTATTGCGAAATCTACTTGCTTATTAACTGGTGCACACAGATGTGTTAACATGAGTTAAAACAGGATTCTGGAGGTTTTTTGTTCTGATTGCAGTGCTCCTCATATCTTTTCCTCTCTCTTTCTGATTCATTTTATGAAAGCTCTATTAAATTTTATTGAAAACAAGCATTAGGATGTGGATAAAAATGTAAGTCCACGAAGGTCAGGAAAATAAGAAGTAGGGTTCTTCTGATCTCTGGTATTTTTCCTCTACTGCATAGATATGCGATATTTTGTTACTGATGTTTGCAGTTCTAAGCACACAGCATGAGGAAGCTGCAGCTGGAAAAAAATCTTTTGTCTTTTGATTTTTGTGCAACTTCTGTATTTTTTCAACAACAGTTCTTCAAATTTTGGTTGCTTGTTTTCTGGTTAATGTAATTTGTTTTTATTAAATTCCTTTGGACCTTGGTAAGAAAACATCTGTAAAGAGGTGCTTGATTTGGAAGAAGGACAGAGAGAGATGGATGTAAGGTTTCTGTGCTACCCAGTGGACTAAAATTTGCAGGCTTGTCCTATCCACTGACTGAGTAGCTTTGGGTGGTAGTCAAGCTGATGCAGAGCAGATTTTCTGATTGTGCTTGTGATATTTTTCTTGCTGATATTCAGAACTTCAAAGAAATATGCACCAAGAAAAACAGTGTCTTCTTACACAGATAAAACAGTAGGGAATCACACCTTAAAGGTGATCCGATGTCTTTATAACATTTCTGCATTAATTTGCGTATGGTGTATAAAGTGTATAAATCTGTGTTTAGGAAAAGGAGTACTAATTTTGAAATGCAAATATCTATTTGTCCCCTAAGTAGAAGATCCATCTGTACTTCAAAGCAGGTGGCAGTCTTCATCAGTGTAATGTAAAAAAATGTTTATCACTTGAAGAAAAGAAAATTGGCCTGTAACTTACCTGTTGCTGAGAATAAGCTTGCTGATTTAAAGAGCTAGAAATGTGTCCTTGGTCTCCAAAATCTTTAACTTTCAGTGGTTTTCATATTTGGTAGCTTTAGAAGTGCTGCTGCACTATAACTGAAGTTAATTTGTCGTATATGAGAACGAACACTGGTTTTAAGTGCATTGTAGAAGAAACTGGTTTACTGCTGAATTATAGGCAACTTCCAAAACCAGGATGTTGACTTCATTGGATTAAATTTAATTCTTCTTTACTTGATTGAAATTTACATCTGAAAGGATTGTGTATTTTAAGGATCATCTTTTTATACTTAGGATTTCCATGTCCCTTCTTAAGAAATAGCTTAAGAAATTAGGACAAGATTTATAAATGTGTGTGTCTAAAGATGCAGTGAATGTCTGGCACGATTTTGAGATCATGTCCATCTACATGTTACTGATTTGAGGGCTAGCTCCTGAAACTCAGTGCAGAGGGAAGGTCTATGTAAAGATGCTGTTACTTAGCAGTTTGACCATACTGTGACCTTAGGCACTCTGAAAGTGACGGGAACTTGCAGCTTTTAATCCATATCTGTAACTTAGAAAAATTTTCTCATTGTCTCATACACTGAAAACTGTTTTGCACTTTATTTAAAATTAATGGCAGACGATGGCAGACAGGAAAATCTGGGTAGAAAGAGAGGTACAGATACTTACGAACTGAACTCTCTCCCTCCCAGAGAAGGGATGCCACAGTAGGTGGTATTATTGCAAATTTAGTTTAGTTTAAGAAGCTTTTAAATCTAAAAGGTGAGTGTAGAATTCAGCTGCAAAGTAAGTAGCCATAAAAGCAGCTGTGAAGATTTAGGATAATTTCTTGCTGTTTAATGCTGCATTCAGTACAATAACTGGATGCATCCTTACTGTACAGTGTTCTGCCGCTGCTTTTTTTCTATGTTTGTGTAAGGAGCTCAAGAATTTCCCTCCTTTTGAATCTTTTGCTCCTTCCCTGTTAATTTATTCAACACATCAGCCTCACTGATCTCCTAGGATTTAGTAGTCTTCTGCATTATTAGTTTACTTTTATGACTGCTGAAGTAATTATTTATTGTTTCTTAAGTTGGCATAAGAAAGTTTCTTGTTGCTGTTATGAATACTGTTTAAGTATCCAGGCAGCTAATCTGGGGGATTAAAGCCAGCAACATCAGTTTAAGTTGTATATGCTCTTTCAGTTCCTCCATCCTGTTGTGTGAAAACAGCTATTCGTACTTCGAAAGCCTCTCTTTTGACTGCTGAGAATTAAGAGCTATAGGCAAGTTGGAACTGGAAAAGACCTACAGTGGAAACTAGTACGTCTACTAGTAGGAGATTTGGATGGCCTGAGTCTTTGCTCAGGGGTATGAGGGAATACATCCTACATGACTAAATTCAGTTTGTTGTATTCAAAGAAACTACACAGATGCTAGTAGAAATGTTCTGAAGTCATGTTCATTATGTTACCTTCAAAAATAAGATACTGGTAATTTGTTGCAAGTATTAGAGTGAAGCACCTATAAAAGCCATGGTTAAAAACACATTTTCCATTAAAGTCTTGTTTTGAAGTGATGTTGAAATGTTCATAACTTATGTGAAACTCCTTTGTGTCCTTAGAACCAACAGAAAAGAATAAAATGTGAGGGAAGCTGGACAGTAACATCAAAAATCCATTGTGGAGGAAAATATCGCATACATTTCAGCTGATAAAATTCTGCTTTCCTTGCACCATGCATTTGTTTAGGTCTTTGGCTTATGACTTATCTGGAAAGGGTTTATACAATTACATTATTTGTAATTAGCAAAAGACCGCCAGATGTTTTTCAGTATATGAGATGAGTAAAGATTGACTATAGTTTCAACAATGAAATGTTACACCATACAATGGATTTATTGCAGAAATACGGTAATACTTTGCACACATTTGATTTGAAAATATTTGAGAATCTTCTTTCCTTCATGCATTTCCTTCCTCATTCATTCATAAATGCTTGTGTTTTATATAGCTGTATTAAGGGCTACGCATGTGTGCAGCTATTGATAGTTTTAAATTTCCTTTTGAAAACTGTGTGGTTATACTTGAGTTTGTAGTTTCCTCCTGTCAATGTGAGCCATGAGAAGGACAGTCTAAGCTGCAGCAGCCTCCTTTATTTTATCACTGATCCTGTGAAAAGGCTGTGTCATGCTTCCTTGTGTATGTGTATTATTTCTCAAAGAGAATCACCATCAGAGTAATTATTCATACTTAGCAGCAAAGCAAAAACCATGTCAAAATATTAACTGATTTTTTTTTTTTCATTCACATAAATCACACTTCTTTATGTTGTGGTCAGAAAAAAAGTAGTTTTTTTAGAATGTGTGTTTTGTAGTTTTGATCCAGCAGTAAATGACATTAAAATGCAACTGCTACAGCTGAATTTATGCATGTTTTTTTACTTAAATTTTCTCATTTAAGCACTCAAGTTAGACAGTATTTCTTTTATCATCCCTCAGAAATTCTAACTAGGATATATTTATTCTATTCAGGGCTGTAGGTTGTTGGAGTCTTTTTAGTTCCTTGTAAGTATATTCCTGTCAGTGCTGCTTACATCAGCATCATGGAGTGAAATACAGCAATGAAAACAAAGTTTGAGGCGAGCACATGTTTGCTAAAAGCACTCAGAGATGTCCTCAGTAATAAACAAGAAAATTAGAGGGTAGACCACAACAGGATTTTGTGCATGTCCTCCAAACATGCACTGATGCTATAAAGCTGTACAAGTTGATATAATAAAGGCAATGATTTTCCCCTAGGCTTCACTCCAGTAACTGATAAAAAGTAAGAGGAGGGAAAAATCTGATGACCTGGGCACTGAGAACTGAGGAACTGGAGAAAAGGTTATTATTGATTTGACCATGGACACATTAGGTAATCAAGCTAAATGTGAGACCATTACAAGACGATGCTGTATGTTGGTTATCCTTGTAGACAAGTACCAAATGGTCGAAAGCATATTTAAAAATAAGAACTAGATCAAAGTTCTTACTTTGGGGGGCTGGGGAAGGGATATCAAAGCACTCTGAAAATATGAAATCAACTTAGTACTAGTTTAGCTGCTATGCTGCTTCTTGAAGGGCAAAAGGGTTTGACAGATGTAAATAAACCAACAGAATTCTTTCTGTTCTTAAAAAGTCAATGAAAATGGATCTTAATCTTTGCCCCTTCCCTCTTCACATTTCCTTTTTTCTTTTGTAAACAAAGAGGAATCACTCCTGACATAAAACAATTATTCCTGACCCTAAAAACAATGTTTTAGTCATTTTTTGCACTCCCTACATCAAATGTTGTAAGTTTTGTTAACTTGGAAGCATAGGGTTTTTGAAAGCAAATGCATCAATGTGTTGGCTACTGAAGCTCAGGGAGGGAATACTGCTGGGACATATGACAAACCATTGAATCTAACCAGAGAATACAATGAATTGCTCCTTAAGTCACTGCAAATACGAGGAAAGGGAAATATTGTTGAAAGGTCTCCATTTGCAACAGGCATGCTAGAAACTGCATGCAAACAACATTTTCTACAAGTGATAGAAAAGTTAACCTCTAAAATTTTTTAACCTAGTCAAGTTCTGTAAAATACCCTTTAAAAGTGACTGTATCAGAAAGGAGGGGGGAAAATATAAATAGGAAAATGCAAGGAAAATTACTTGAAAGAAGGCTTTGATTATTGTATACTTAGGGACAGCATTCAATGCTAGTGAACCCAAACAACTTAAGCTCTAATTTAGAGCTTGTGGAAGAGGTCTAATTGCAGTGGACATGAAGAGTGTCTTTTGGTGCACATGAATGCCATGTTTAGAGATTCGGCAATTAGATTTTTCATAAGCAGTATTATCTTTAACTCTGGTAGAGGTGACAAGTAGCTCCCTATTTTTAGCTCTCCTTACTAGCATCCCTTTCAGCTAGGTTTCTTAATGATGATATTCTTACTTTGTTTTCCCCTCTTGGAACATCTGAAATGAGATTTCTGAAATACATCCCAATTCCATTCCCATTACATCAATATCAAAGCAAAACCATGCAGCGTATATTTTTGTATATTTTATATACATTGTGAATATGTATCATTAAATATTAAACAAATAAGTAGCAAATCAGAAAGAGTTTATCCACTTTCCTTTCGCTGAAGAAGTATGAAGCGCTGAAGACTTGGCTCTATTTGGACCAAGGCAAGCTATCAGAAAACTGGGCAAGACTGGAGGAAGTCATGTACTCATCACCATTGCATATTTTCTGTCCTTGTGTATTCACTTGGCTAAGCTACTGGAAAACTTTTAAACCACTGAGGACAAGGTTTTAGACAGAAAAATGGGGAAATGACCATGGGAATAAATGATTATGGGCACTCTTGACTGGAGAACAGACGTGACCTGAAATGCCATTGTTTGAAGTGCTTGCAACTTCTTTATAAATTACTTCAGTGATTTTTCATTATTATAGAAGAGTAATCGTTTATTACTGCTGCCCTCTCTTCTGAAGTGCTGAATCATTTTGGAGTGCTCTGCTGAGGGGATACTTCCCCAGCATCCAGTTATGTTTTAATGAGTGTATATGTAAAGTATGCTGTTTGTTTTTCCTGATAATTCTTTGTACGTTAATGCTTCTGAGGTGGTTTCTATAATGTGATTAAACCAGATTGTTTAAAAGTAACAAGTCTGAGCTACCAGGGCAAGACAGACTAAAAAAATTCAGATGAAAAACATGAAGCCAGCTTTATGGTCGCTTTTTTTTGCCTTAGCAGCCAATATGCCCTTGACTAGACAGTCTAACCATCTAGTACAAATTCCTATAGTTGCTGCTCCAGTGGGTTTTGTTGAAGATATTGGTTTCTATTATATGAGTCAGCAGTGTTTATCAATTTTAATATCATGCCTCAGGAACATTGCCACTTACACTTTAATATGACTTGGCTTGTCAATTCAAATCTTGGTTTTTTGCTTTTTTAAACTCATAATGTTATAATTTATAAGGCTTCATGATAATCATAAAACTATGCCTGTTGGTTCTTAGATAAACAGTTTAGGAAGATATGGCTTTTTTGTTCTTGCAATGCACTGTTTCATTTGGCATGTTTTATTTACTATATTTAAAGGTGCAACATTGAGAAAATAGTAAATGCAAGTTAAGAAGTTCTTTTTTTGGATCACAGTGGGCATCTCAATTGAAAAACGCTCTTTTAGGGTCCATCCTATAAAGATTTAGTTTGTGTTGCTGATAAGCCCTGCAAAATTCTTTGTGTAATCATGTTTTAAAATCACACCTTTCCTGAGCCTACTCATGTGGAAATAATCAGTTTCTGTTATAAACTGATACCTTAATTCATTGTGCCAACACCTTCTAATACCCATCAGAAGAGCTCTGTTTCCCAGAATGTGCACAGCCTTAAAAACATGACTCCTTGATACAGCCTTTGGTGTAGAATTTTGCAGGCAATGCATCATCAGAACCAGGGAGATTTGCAGCTGTGTTTTCAGCTTTGTATGGCCTTTAGCAACTTACGTGTCTCTGCTTTGGTTTGATGTTCCTTGAGTGAAGACAGTAAACCTTTCTGCTCACTCCACTCCATGTAGATATCTTAAATTAGTCAAGTGACTGGCATGTCAGAAGCATGAGCTGAGTTCATGTGTAAATTGCTTGGCAAGTGGTGTGATGTTATGTGCTAACAGCATCTTCCTGTGCAGGAAAGAATGTGTATTTCATTGCATTGGCTTTTCAAAAATAGAGATAGGTTGCATTATCTATCTTAAAGACCACTTAGAATTTTAATGACAAAGCCATTTTTAATTATTTGTATGAGAGTACTATATATTTGATTAAACGATATTGCTAATTTTATATCATCTTTCATTCAAAAGTTGTACAAACATTTCATAAAGTCTGAAGACACCTTTGTGAAGTATCATGTAAAGAGAAAGTCTTTACATGCATCAACTACTAGGAAAACAAAGTTGGTTTTAAACATTTGCCGTGTTTTATGGTACAAACCTGGGAGTATGTTAGTAGAAATAGTGTTGCCTGTGCATTGCAGGTACCTCAATACTATATTTTGGTTGGCACCAGGGCTTTCATTTTGATTCTTCAGTCTGAAATATGACTGTTGCAACACCACACACTTCCTCTTGTGTTTCCTTTGGCAAACTGTACTGTCACTAACAAGGAAATTGCAGAGCAAACCCAACTATTTCTTTTAGAGAGGCTTTTGCCTCACAGATGGAACAATGCAAACCAAAATCATGCAGAAGGAACACTAAATCCCCAAAGTGTGCTGATAATTGAGTGTACTGCTCAGTAGTATCTTTCAACATGTTTGAGATTTTATTATGGGGAGTGGTGGGGGGGTGGTAAAGGTTTAGGGGGAGGTTTTGTTGTTGTTTTCTTACCCAACACTTTATAAGCCCCATTTCCTTTTTTTTTTCATATTTTCTTGTCTTTAGTCCTGACTATTTGTACACCTGCAAGTTACCTGGTACACTTTTTTCTTATTCCCCCTGTCACCAAGGTACTTGTACCTTTTCCAAAGCATACTCCAAGCACACAGATGATAAATGTTTATCAGCTGTAAAAAACAGTTTGGGGAGGAGGTTTACTGTGAAGTGTTAACCAGCAGAGGTGAACCCAAAGCATATGCTTTTGGAAAATAGTATTTCCAAACCATGTTGCTACTGTACAGACTGATGGAGAATTCATACGCCTCAGTTGCTGGGTATTATGGTTTGCATGCATGTGCTGGCAGAATAAGGAAAAACAGAAGGAGCTCCAAGGATTTAATTTATAGTATATGCTGCAGTTGTAAAATTGTATTCTTCTTTTATGTGTTTCTTTTTTTCTAAACTGAAGTTTATGTGAAAAAAAATAATGAATCCCTATATATCGCTTTCTTCTATTCCAACCTTTATTTTTAACACTCTCCAGTGAGAAGCTGTTTATCTCAGCTTTGTGCGTTTTGACATACAGGACTCATGTGGCTTCATTTATTTAATCTGGAATGCTTTTGGAAGAAACACCAGTTGCAACTGTGAATATTCAGAAACATAGTGTGATTCTCTACAAAAGCAGGACATTTTCTTTACTGTATGGTCTCTTGAGCTTTCATTATTTTTACCCGTTTATGAATAGAGTAAGCATTTCGATACAATTTATAGAAATTTAGTATAATCCTTAAAAAAAACCACATAAACAACAAAGTGAGGAAATGACTTTTTGCGGGTTTGTATGAGTGTGTGTATATGTGTGTGTGTGTGCACACTATTTTATTAAATACTGAGCTTAAATGTATGTATAATGCTCTTACATTTACAAAGGATAACTTCAGTGGAGGTTCCTGTCAATAAAATCTTAGAATTGTGCAGGTTTCCTTCTGCAGACATCGGCCCTTTGCCATTCCACAAGCTGTTTTGGGTTCAACTAGCAGTGTTTGGAGCAGATTAATGCTACATGGAAGTTAGACAAAAGAAGGGAGCTGCAATACCTCTAAGGGTTTCTGTCATTTCTAATTTCACTCCATTTACATGCAGGTTTATTGTTCTGAGAGTAGAACTGAGGCAAGTAATGGGCTGATCCTTCGTTCTAAATGGGGTATGTGACAGAGGTGACAGGCTAGAGCTGTGGGAAAAGGAAATTTGTGATAACTTCTTACAGGTGGGTTTGGGATCTTTGTTTGCTTTCCCACAGTACTCAGCAGCTTGATGATCTTAAGTTTTCTTGGTATCAGTCAGCTCTTTCTCCTTTTTTTTTTTTTATTCATGATTTTCATTACAGTCCCATTGCATGAAACCATTTAAGTTATCTTTGCGATATTTACAGTGAAGCTCGATATTGCCCTCCTTAGATACACATTAAGCATTGGTTCCATAAATTGGCCTGTTTGCTCTGGGCAGAGCTGTTACATCTGGGCCCATGCAGAGCTGAACAGGCTCCTGTATTAATAGAGTGCTGTGCAGTCCCTGCTGCCGTGGCTATCTGCCTTTTCACAGATAACATCACAGTTTAATGTGATGTGTGTAAATAGCTCCCTGTACTGAAAACAATGTGCTACTGATCCAGCCTTCCAGCTTCCCTGATCCTAACTAATGTGCTGCCTGTTTTCAGGCCTTGATGCCGTGTAAGCAATGGCCAGCAGTAAGGAAAACATCCCCATGTTATTGACTGTTTTGGTCACAAATCCAAAACATAGTTCTATAAAAGCTATTATGGAGAAAATTAACTCTAACCCAGCCAAACCCAGTGCAAATAGTTCAATAAGCTCTGTGACCTACATCACTGGAACAGTAAGGGGATTTGGCCTTTAACAGCAATGCATGAACTTACTTAGGATGGCCAAAATTTTAAGCAGTTCCTAGTAGAGTAGTCAGGAGGAACTACAACTGCAGAAAGCACGTCTTTGAGCTCCCCTGCCAAGCAAATATCTTCTGCCTTCGCTCTTGTGTAAATTGAGCTTCCCTGTACAGACGAGACACCTTGAATATGTGTTTGTCTGTCTGTCCTGATCTAGTGAGTGTTTAGAAGACTGCGTCTTAAGTGTGATGGCCTTGACATATGGTAATGCTTTGCCACATAGTAAACCCAGTGTTTGTTTTTGTGATATGGCTTTTCTACTGTGTTTCTTTGTGATTTATGTATGAAAGTTCATATTGCCCCTTTTTATGGTCTAAGTATGTCTAAGTGGCCCCCGACCTTCTCCTCATGACTGACTGTGCATCTAGCACAATGAGGGGTAAATGAACTGTGACTGTCAGTAGCAATGTGGAATATTTTTGGTAGTAATATATAGCCCAGCTGATCACTAATCAGACCCACAGCCTTTTATTCTGGTAGGTGAGTGCAGAACTGCAGCTGTTAGCTGTAGCTATGAATTTTGATCAGGGTAAACACCAAGGGCTCATTTGTTATTGAAATAGGTAAGAGTATGGCAACAGGAGATGATAGAGGAAAGCAGGGCTGTGCTGCATGCTGCTGAGAAATGGGACAGTCAAATAATGTTACACTTCACAAATTTTCACACACAAAATAGAATGAGGGTTTACATGGCTGGTGTATAGCAAGTGCCTGGCACTATCTAGTAGCACTTGGAATGTATTAGTACTGGGTAACATCTGTGTTAAAATTGGCTGCTTCATCAAATGGAAATAGTATCTGATGTCCAGTTATATGTTCTTAATTTTGCTTGTCTGTAACATTTCCTTTTATTTCTCTTCCATTCTTGGTGACATCATCTTTAAATGGTACAGATTCTGATATTCTATCTAGCACATTGATATGGTGTAGCAAAAGCAAGTGATCTCACCACACTTCCATCATGTTCATTTTATTAGTTTGTTTACGTGCTTTATGGTAAAGATACACTAAATGATGGCACATGGGGACAGGTGGGACTGCCTTTGAAGCACCAGTGACAGTCATGATCTGGGTTACACTGCTAATTGGTAAGCTCCAAATTATTGCAGGAAAAATTATTTTGTACATCTACAACCTTCATTTTCTCATCCTCAGGCAGCATTTGTTTTTACAGCAAAGGACTCCTTGCAATACCTTGTTTCTAGGAATATTAAGGTAATTGGAAAAGATACTGTTTTGTCCACTGCACTGTGCAGTATTTCTAAGACCCCAGTGAGCTAATACATTACTACATTTTCACAAAAAAAAAGTTGATCCCTGCCTCTAAAGCTTTACAAATTCTGTTTAAAAGGACATAGTGACATTACAAAGTCAGGAGCTCAGAAGTTGAAACTGCAGCTGCCCGTGTAGCTTACAGCTAACTCCTTGCTTTGTGAGAGTTATGGCATGGCATTCCCTATTCTTCCTACTTCCTGAAAGTCCCTGCCGTATCTAGGACTCAAGATCTTATATGGAGGACTAACTCAACTGACTGTAGATCGTCTTCCTTGTTTGTTCTCGTATTTAGAAGTTTGATGCCCCATATGCACAATTTTAATGTGATGCAAATACGTTCATCAGAGTTTGTACACCGCTCAGCTTCTGCTGTGATTGAATAGCGTATAACTAACTATGTACCATTTAACAATTCTTCCAGGGTTTTGTTGGGGTGCCATAAATACAACCCAGGCTAACATAATTTCACAAAGATAAAGTCTGACTCTTCACTGAGCAGGTGCTGCACAGAGATTAAAGTTTCAGCACCAACATTGCACAACCAATATTTTTACTCTTGTGAAATATATCTGTGTATGCAAGTTATATCTCCTTGCTATTTATTTTTTAGTTTATATTTATATGTATCAATATCTTATTTAGGCGCCAACATACCAGATGCAGAGAGTTTACAAAGTTCAGTAACTTACTGAAGGCCTGTCAGTGAAAGGGAGAATTTTTATTTTAAAGGCTGGGAGATTGGAACTAGATGATCTTTAACGTCCCTTCCAACCCAGACCATTCTGTGATTCTATGATATGCACAGAACTGAAAGGTTTCTCAAAGGTGGGCAGTCTTTGGCAGAGAGTTTATGATTAGCACTGATGCAGAGTTTCTGTAGCATAGTTTTTTGAATCATGCAGTAGTATTTTATGTAGTGATCAACTTTATATTGAAAGGGATTCATCCAACATTGAAATGAATTCTGTTCACACTGTCAGTGAGTGAAGCACTGAGCAAAGAAGGAAAATGAGATATTTGATTTTTATTGAAAGTAATTTTTTTCATATAAATGTGGAGGAATTGCAAAAACATGCCAGACCTAATGCGTAAAAGCCTGTTTTATACGATGGCTTACTATTTTATTAAAATAATACTTTGTAAAACAATAAGCAACGAGTGTTGTTCTACGAAATGTACTCTCATGGTTTATACAGTATATGTTCTAAAAGTAGTTCATTCTCAGTCACTGACCCTCTGTTATTTTTTTCAGTGCCACAGTAGATATAGCAGATATACCTCTCAAAATATGATTAAATTGTATTTTATGCAGCATTTCTTTTCAGATTTTATTTATAGCTTTTGGTTGGTTTGGCAGGTTTTTTTGAGAACCCATCACCCTTGAACATGAGATGGTATACACAATAACTACATTATTTTAAATCTGTCTAACTTAACAAGGCATCCAAGGCTGAACTGACATTATCTCCAGTAGCTGATTACATTTCCTGCTGGTGGATTACTGTCAGGAGTGAGGAAGGAAACTCTCAGAACAGATAGAATCTACCAATCGGTTCTGCTGTAATTAATGTAGAATTTACAGCAGAAAATCCAGACTGTCAGTGATGTGTTCAGTAACTTGTACCAAGGCCTCTTTAGCAATAATGCTTATCTTTGGAAGAGGCATAGTTAATTTTGTCAGTAGTCCGTAAATTATCACAGAAATTATGAATCTGCTATAAAATCAATACAACTAATTGTAAATTAATAGATTTCTAAATGTGAAGGGGCATGTAATAATGTAGATGAGTCCTTGAATGAGCATGCTAGTTCTGGTGTCAGGGGTGGGAGCTTCCCACTGTTTTATATGACATCTTCAAGTGTAAACACATTTCTTTTCCTTCCCCCAACTGATTTAGCCTGCTACCGTAGCAAGTAACATTTCCATTAACCTCCTACCGTTAAATCGCAGAGTAACTATAATCACAAAAACATCCACCATGCAAGCAAACTAACAGAGCAGCAACTGTGGTCGTAGCTTATCTCCATCTTACAGGCATTTTTTTTGTGGGTTCACTGCAAGTTGGTGCAGAAACAAATCCCTTTAAACTGAATCTAATGAAGGAGGATAAAAATGGATTGTTGCAATACAGACTAAGGATTTATAGATACTTCTGGGTATGCCTGGGTTTAAACCACGACAGCTTGCTAGAAAGAAAAACATTGTTTATGTTGTTTTCCTTAGCAGCTAGGCAGTGCCCTATGTATTGATGCCTCGACTACTTGGGATTGAAATGGCAGAAGAGGAATAGTTTGACTTCAGGATGCTACAGATTTTATTTAAAATAAAATATATGTAGAAGCTGACAGGTTTAGCTATGTTACAGGCAGTAAAACAGAAATAACTTTAGGGCAAGAAAACCTTTCCTGTTCGTTACTTGCACTGTTTTGGTTCTGGACTAAAACAACCTGTGTTTGCGTATGTGCAATAGCCATAACTTTTTGTGATTTAGCTCTCTTTTTAACTACAAACGACTAAAAGATGGCTTTCATTGCATAGCATACTAAGCTTTTGTTTTTTCTAAAATCCCAGCTTGGTAAAGCATGTAGACTTGAGACTGAAGTGACTCTGAAGCAAGGTTAACTTTTACACACAAGTTCTTCTGATCTGGGATTTCAAGGTGTCCTTACCTTTCTCTGAGACTGAATTTGGAAACTTGGCAGAAAGTTATTCTTGCCAAAGGTTTATCTTGCAGCGTTGCTTCTCTCTTGTGGATACAGCTATACCTGTTAGTATTGCTGAATTTAATGGTAGCACCTTCAGTACCTGTGCACTGTGGGTTTGATTTGTGTTCCTTTTATAATAATGGAATCATGAATAGGATGGTGATACGAGGTCTCATAATAAGAAGTCTATATGTGAAATATATGCAGTAATAGGACATTTTACGTTGGAGTAATATACACTGTGTCATAGTTTAGAGGGAAGACAGATTCTTAAAAAGCTTTGTCATGATCTGCTAGAACTAAAATGTATAGCAAGCAGATGCTATTGCTTTTTTTGCTTTTGTTGATTTTCTTATTTTAATTAAAGTGAAATATGGGAGTTTTCTGACAGCCTGTTAGGTGACCTAACAGTGGGGTGCTGTGGGGGAGTAAAAGCACAGCTTGATATGCAGCACTGCCCAGGAAGAGCACCAGCAGCACAATTGTATCAGATGCAGCCTGATCATTCTGACAGCCACCCAAGTTAAACATTTTGGTAACACTTCCCAGGATTGCAGCATACAGTTTAGTAACTCTTAATGTTTATATACGTTTGTTAAAAGTCAACAGTTTTTCTGTGTTTCTAACTATCCTGTAGCAGCAAGAAATAAGAGGCATCTTAGAAACAGCGTCTGACCTTTATTCAGTGTGCCTAGTCCTGGTTTGTCAAATATACTGTGAATATGAATTTCCTCGTCCAAACATGAGCATTTGCTTAGAGCCCATTTTAAGTCTTTCTCTGCAGAGTGTCTGCATGAAAGGACACAGAAAAGTAAATTCTTAGCTATAAGTAATATTCAAGCATTAAGTGAAAGGGTGAAGGGAAATGTATTTCTCAAAAGGTCTTAGATTAGTTAGGGATGATACAAGTTTTAGAAAAAAAATGAGAGTTGGCGAAGAGCTTTACCTAGCGGGTAACAGGTGAAATCTGCTGAATGTTGTGTACAAGTAGAAAATATCTCCAGTGTTACAGCATTGATCTGTACTCTCATGCCCAGCCAGGAGATCCCAGTGGAGGAGCAGTCTGCTCTGAAGCTGCTGAGCAAGTACCCAAGTCTCCCAGGGGTTCAGTGAGGAGGAGCTCAGGCCCTCTGGACTAAGAGGTGGCACATCATCTGTTTTTCTCTACAGCTTTATGATGAAAGGAGCTCTGCAACTATGCTGCGTGTCACAGCTTTGTGCTAACTACATGGCATCTCTAGCTCCAAAATAATAGGAACATTCTTGCTCTGTTAAAAATTACAAAAAGGGATGCACTTTAAGTCTATGTTAGAAGGGCACAACTGCATATAAACATACAAACTATTTAAAATCATCTGAGAATTAGAAGTTTATGATATGGTCAGCTACACTATGTAGGAAATCCTGTTTCTCCTTAACAGGCTTTCAGAGTTCTTATTTAAATGCACAACATCATGACTCAAATGCTTCCTATGATGGTAAATTTAGAAAATGATCAGTGCAGTTCAAAGGTGGTATCAGTTGCAAAGGAGGGACTTTGTTCTTTTCCTTTTTCTCTCCTCCTAACTTCTAAGTGTCCTTACACATTAAGCATTTCATGTGGTTGACTGTTGGTGTATTCTCAAACTACCCCTTCTTTGATAATACATGCTAGATAAGAGCATTATTTGGATAAGAGGCATATTGATGATGATGTGTATTGATTACATGTATGTGCTGGTTGTAGTACAAGTGTAGACTGCTATAGCTTTTTATCCCTTGCAAAACATTTCTTACCTTTTTTTGTGGGAGGAGGGGAAGATGGGAGAGTCAAAACTGAATGAAGTAAAACTTCATTTCCCCACCTAAATGTTAGATCTGTAACAGATTTCCTGATACATTATTTTAATCTTCTTTCATTTTATTTATCTTATTGTAGGTAAGTGGAAGCTTTCTCTTCATGACTTGGGGACACATTTGACTGCTGTGGTAAGTGCTCTCCATCACATGAATATAGGGATCAGCTGTGTGTCAATTAACACCATAAGTTGTCTTCACAACTGGCAGCAGATGGTTTCTTGAAGGCTGTGTATATACATACAAGTTGTTGGTGGTTTTGAATACAGAAGATGATCTATTCTCTACAGATCTGCTCAGTTGTTTCAACTGCAGGTACTCTCACTCATTTTTATTCATATTACTGTGGTTTATCATTAGCTTTGTTATGTTTTGTTTGGTCTTACAATACAGGAGCTTGTTAGATGACGTGGTTTACTTGTCTTTCTGGTTTGGCTGCTTGTCTTCCAGATTTCATGTGTTCAGTTATAGTAATAAATGTTGTTTTCCTCACCTCCTTTAGCATTATTTCGCAAAACTTTGCAGTAGCACTGTTCTGATTGTTAGTGGCTCAGACTTATTGCTGTATGTAATTTTTTTAATTGAAAATTACTTTATAAATTGAATGTGTGTATGAAAGTGGAAAAAAAAATGAATATCCATGGCTTCTTTCAGAGCAAAAAGAAATGCTTGAATATTTTTTTGTGCAATAGCTGTTGCTTATATACCATAGTCAGGTAAAAGGGAAGGAGAGAGTGGTTTTTAGGAGCTTGAGGTTTAGATGGTAAGGGAGGAATTTTCTACTTCAGGCATGCAAATTCCACAGGGTTTTTTGTCTAAGCATGTGTATGATGAATGAAGCAGTGGACTGCAGGAGAGAGAAACCTCCTTTTGTGTTTCTGGCATTGACCTGGTAATGGCAATATGTGTGTAGTCCTCCTGTTTGAAAGTGCTGTGATCTCATGTTCAAGCATCATCTATTCAGTCATGGTTTTGAAATGAAATTTTGTGACCCTGCTTGATTTTTGGTTTCTTTTGTAGGGGTTTGGGGGTTTTGTGTCTGCAAATCTTTATTATATGTGTTTTTCATTTATATATTGGGCTAAAGAATGCATTACATATGGTGGTAGTATTTTAACTATAACCAGCATACTTAGCCTTTGCCAACAGCATTGTTTATATTGATGGTGGTTTTGGATGCAGATAAAGGAGGTTATGCTAGTATAGAATAGCTCTTCGTTAAAATGGCTTTTTTTTTTCCAGTAGATTTTTGCTATAACAAAAAAGAGCAGTTCACCTCTTTAACTAAATTAGGTTGATTTATTTGTAATGTGATTATTTCTTTGTTGCTTGGCACTGACTGTCTACATTTTCTGTGGGGGAAAAAAAAAAGAAGAAAAATCATTATGTAGCTAAAGCCTGTACTTGTAAAAGTCAGGTTTATTCAAGGCATTTGTAAATTAGCTGAAGAGTACCCAGTTGTGCTTTCTTTGTTTGGTTTTTTTTTTTTTTTTTGATTGGGGTTTTCTGCTGGCTTTAAGGGAAACATTTGCTCTGCAACCTGACGATTCTAAGAATTAAAAAATGTCCAAATGGAAGAACATTTCATGCCAAAGTTGAATAAATGAACTCATGGGAATTGTCATCTCTTTTGCTTTAGTTGAGCTTTGGCTGTATGGTCAGAAAGGACAGAAATCTTCTGCCAGTGATACCCATAGTAATGGCAGAAGGAAGCTGTGTGCGTGTTTAACGTTGTATACAATCTGCTGATGAGTTGCCAGTGGTCTATGCGTGAAGAAAACTCTGCTTGAGAGCGTAGTTCTATCAGTGTCAAGCCTAATTACATATTATTTTTTCAGCTTTTAAATTTTATCTCCTTGTTGGGTAGAAATACAAATTAATTCCTGGCAGACAAATACTTTTTTTCTTGAATCATACTAAAGAAAGCAGATTTTACTGTAGATTCTACATTGAGATCCATACCCCATGCTGTTTCCAACCCTGTTTTAGTTTTCTATTGAAGAAGCAGAACTAGAAACATCAGAAAATGGGAAGGTGAAGGTCAGGTTTTGTGCTTGTGTAGGCTTTTTCATACTTGTGCTTTGAATCTCTCTAAGAATAATGGAGACACACAAATCCGGGTGTTGTTTGAAGAGCTATCTCAAAGGAGGTTGGCCAGAGCAAATCATACCAGTGTCAGGGCAAATCTGTACTGTGTCTTTTCATGCCAATACACAGTCCACCAGCTTGACAGCTGCACCCCATTTCAAGTGATTAGGGTATACTGATATGCCTGTCTTTTCTTCTACATTTTGTTTGAGGGTGCTGGTTCCTGACATCTGAACTTGTTCAGTGTAAAAGCTGCAGTTAACCATTTGTCATAGTTTTTTTTTTTCTTCTAATACTGCTTACCCCCAGTGATGCTCATTTGTACTTAGCATCATTATATAGGAAGCTTTTTTTTTTTTTTAAGTTGTGATAGATATTTTTACTTTGCATTGTATTGCAGCAATCTTCAAAATGTTAAGAACTGAATATGGGATTAATGCGGATATTGAACATTTTCCAATTCATTTTGCAGCTCAGGTTGCTTTCAAACTTCTGTTGAGAAACCTTAATAAAGCAAAATATTATTGCAGAGACTGGGAAAAGTAAGTCTTTAGTCCTTTATAAACAGCAAACATTTTAATTATTCTAGCTTTGCAGGCTTTCTTGTACACCATTTTTTAGGTTGTAAATGTTTCTACTGTCATTTTTCCATATTCAATCACTTGTTATGTTCTTATTGATCAAGTTTTGTTTTATTCTCAGAAATGAAAATTTTTAAAAACCTTTCGCCTACTTCTGTTGCCTTGTTGTCTTTCATTAATTGCCAAGTTAAAGGCTACAGTAAAGACTAAAACATCAACAGAACAGAAACAGTGTTGCCTTTTGCTGCTGCTCAAAGGAAACACCAAATGTAAAATTGCGGTACCAGAAACTTACAAACACTAAAAATCTTATTTTTCAGAATAGCTATTCAAAACAATAGTTTTGAAATTTTTTTTAGAACATTTTTTACACTTATTACTACAAATGTTGAATTTGGTGTTCATAACAATTACTTTAGACCTAAGAAATTTGCTATGTATATATACGTTGGGAAAGCATTTCCTAACAGCTCAGCAGGTTACTTCAGCAGAACGTGATTCTGAGGCATGCCTAGATGAAGGCTATCATAAGGTTTCTCCATCTGGCTAACAGGATAGATTTCCTTATTTCCTTTCAGAAAGAATCCTGGGTTGATGACCATTTAGGCGTTGAGAATGTTGGGTTTTTTTGTGATGGTGTTTTGTTTTGTTGTTTGGCTTTTTTTTTGCTTGTTACATTTCTTGAACTATTTTTCTTTTATGTTTTTGGTGGACTGTTTGTATATTTTTTAACAAAATTCATTTTGTTAAGTATTTGATTCCAGAAAAAAGCTCTTTTAAGCTTTTATCTTAAAAGATAAATGATTGCATTTCAAGATGTCTTATGAGCAGGAATGAAGCAAATAAGATCTCAGTCTTCTGACAGTGCAAGGTACAAAGAACAAGAAAATCAACCACTCAGTCTTGTCTTTTGAGCAGATATGAAATTTGGAATGACAGATTGCTTCTAATAAATTTACTTCCACTTCATTAATCTTTTAAGTAATATCTAACTTTGCTCTTTGTGATTACACTATTGAGGTTTTCCTAAACAGTGTTTTTTCTACAGAAAGCTGGCTAATGATATCTGTCTAAGAAACATCAACCTCCACTGACAAATACTCAGTGTCTTTCATTGAACTAAAATAATGATCTTGAAGTCTTGAAACTGTGTAAACATGTATGTAACAGAGCTGATATACCTATATAGCTAGATTACACTTTCCAATTTATTGTTTTCATGATCAGAACTACATTACTTTTCTGATTTTTGTATACAGACATTTTGTATTCCATTGGGATCTCTTGTAGTCCATGACCTCACCTTTACCTTACCATGTTTTTGGTGGGATTAGTCTGAGTTGCATTCCGTAAAGCAAAAAGTGCATTAGTTGCATTAATTCAGAAGTCCAATCTGGAGAGATTGTGATTAGAAGCTCATTGTTGTACTTTTTAGTCTATTAATTCGAAAGGCTTAATAAGAAGTTTGCAGGGATTTTTGTGGGGTTTTTTTTTGTCTTTGATGTCCTCATTTTGAAAGTGAGGGTTGAATTTTATGGAAATAATGAATATAGTCCCAGAAGATGCACACGATCCTCCATTGCAGGATTTGTTTCTTTATGCTAAAGTGAGTAGAACCAATATGAGCAGCAGTAATAGTGAGCTTCTGTATAACATGGTTTCAGATTACTTGTTTTACTTGGCTTGCTCAGTGTCCCTTGTACAAACCCAGTGTGCAGTTAAGTTGGAGGTGACACATTGTCGTGCTAAATTGGAGCTCTTAGATTTGACTGAAATCCTTTTGAGAGCGCTTAGCTCAGGGTTTACCTGCCCTTATTTGCGGCTGTCAAAGCAGGACACTAAACGTAAGCATCTGCTAGTTTACGTGTTGGTTGGGCAGTCAGCTAGCTTTAAACTCATTATGAAACCTGGAACCTATCTTGATATTTTTGTGCTTTTTCCGTCAACAAATGAGGTCAAACTGAAAGTAAAATTATCTGAGGTTGTGTATCAAAATTGGATGTTAAAAAAGAATCATTATGTTGTTTATGAAGGAAAGTAACTCTGGAGTATGGCGTGAACATGCAAAAATTAAAAATCATATCATGGATTACGACATAAGCATTGATCTATGCATTTTACTACAATTTGTTTTTTAACGAAGTCGTTTATGAACTGCGACTGAAACCCTTTTCATTAATGATTTATGAAATATTTAAGTGAAAATTTTGTTATTTTGCAATTGTGATTAGGAAAGCACTCATAAAATTATATGAAATAACTGTTTTCCTCAGGGTTTGCCCGACATAAAGCAGTAAAATGTTATTTATAGCTTATTAGTAATGGCTTCTTTTCTTTTTCTTCTCTACCCCCCCCCCTTTTTTTTTTTTTAATTTCTGTCAGCTGTGTGGATTTCTCTCTGTATATTCAGAACTTAATTTGTCCTTTATGGAAAAGAGATGGGAAGAGAAGCTTGTAAATATCTCTCAGAACACCAGAATGGAGTGACACCAAAGATGTTGACACTAAATTGTTTTAACCTTATATACAAATGTAATTAAGGACTGAAAGATAACTTTAAAATAACATCACGGGGGAGAGTCTTACGCATGGTAAAATCTCCTCTTTCATTAATGTACACTTTCAGCACTCATTTGCATTGTTATTTCCTGAAGTCCCTGCAACTGTTAAATTATGCAAATCAAGTTACTATAATATTCAGTGACAAAATGTTTTATTTAATAGCAGTCATTAATTTATTTCTGTAATCGAATCCACTAGGAAATAATTTTAAATGTATCGTTTTGGTTTAAATAAGTCCCTGTTCAGCAGAAGGAAAACCTGTTGGGCCTTAAAATCATGCGGCTTTTTCCACACATACATGACAATTCAGCAGTGACGCACTCTTCTTTCCTTCCCATTTATCCAGTAATTTGGCATAATGTAAGAAGCAAGCAACATATTTAAACATGGCATAACCAGGTATTTTATAATGCAGCATATAAACACTATTGTTAATGCTTCTGCTTAAAGCAGAGCATTGTAAGAAAGAGAAGGCTTGAAGCAAACCTGAGAGAACTAGGGTAGCACCTTTGAGAGATGGTGAAAGCAATGTTAATGAGATTAAAAAAGAAAAAGAAGAGAAATTATTGCATAACTCCAGGTTTGAGTCATGTGATCTCTAGAATACATGGATATAGAATAGAATAGAATACAAGGACACCTTGAATACTGCAGTGAGGCAAGTTCAGGCACCTTCTGTAGCTCCTGAATCTTTGAAAGTCTTAACAAAGGGGAGGTTAAGTTGAGTTGTTCTTCTGCCATGTGTATTTCAAATGTGCTATTTGGAAGAAGCAAATTTTGAGGTACATGATTTGGTTTACTGTGAGCCCAAGGAGCAGTACGATTATGGAGTTATAGCTGCCTTAGGCTTTGGGAGGGCAAAACTAATTCAGAAGTTCTGTGATCTGAAAATATTACTCAAGTAGCATACACAGAATTTGTTTTTGTCAGAGGAAGCTATTATATTTGAAATCCTGAACTTGAGGTATAAAATATAAGCTTTTTAAATGCACATATATATAAGCAAACCTTGCATATTGGATAAGATTTCCTTCCCCTAAACTCTAAACCTGTGCACCCCCAGTCCCAGTACTCTTGTGAAGCTGTAGCAGGAAATTAAATTCGGTGTAGCACTGGAGATTGCAACCACTTTTCCTGTAGCTGACACATTTTTACCTTTTTCTATTGAAGGGGAGTTCTAGCAACTTGTTTGAACATGCAAGTGAAATATTTTTGCAGGGACAAATAAGGTTAACTTTGCAGCATTTAAAAGCCACAGGGAGCAGAATATCCTGTTGTCTCTAAGAACGTGCAAATGAGGTTCTTGTCTAATTGAAAAATAGGACATTTCTGGGTTAATTGCTGGAAAAGACCAATTATCCAAACACCTCCGATAAAAGAAATACCATCACCTCATGCTATCTTTCTTCAAAGAAATTATCATCATCTTTAATCTGTAGCAGACTCACCAAAACACTGCATGATTTTTATTATTCAGCTTTGTGAATAACTGTAAAGGTTCTTACCCAGCTGCCTTATTTGCCTTTTGAAATTAGGTGGAG
The DNA here is from genome assembly GCA_009867235.2 of Psittacus erithacus. Classification (NCBI taxonomy): domain Eukaryota; kingdom Metazoa; phylum Chordata; class Aves; order Psittaciformes; family Psittacidae; genus Psittacus; species Psittacus erithacus. The sequence goes on from WYDI02011530.1 coordinate 53,534, forward strand.
CAACAGTTCTGATGAGAGTCTATTGCCTCAGACCTGTCAGTGTCTGTCTTGGTGATAAGTTACAAGTGCTAAAGCACATAAAGTGATAAGAAAAAGTGGGTAGGTGGCCATCACCTTCTGTTTTCCCATCTTCCCTCTATGCAATTCAGTCCAGCCCTGAAGAGATAAATTCCTTCCATGACCATTCTTCCTTCTTAGCTTTGCTTCTTGAAGTGTTGCTGTAAGAAGCAGAGGAATGGGAGTGGAGAACCTGACTATTGAGGTGAAGGGAAAACAAGGCTGCCCTGCTCTCATCATGCTTCCTCTTCCCCCTCCCTAGCCCCTTTCCTGCAGGTAGCCTTCAGGAAGACAACATGGAAGAACATTCCTGTCTTTAATCTTTAAAGCAATGTATAAGTGTCTGTAGGTTTCTTTATATAGAATCATAGAATAGTTAGTGTTGGAAAGGACCTTAAGATCATCTAGTTCCAACTCCCCTGCCATGGGCAGGGACACCTCCCACTAAACCATTCTACCC
>WYDI02011532.1:0-11547 GCA_009867235.2 Psittacus erithacus
AAATCAAAAACACAGCACTGCACCAGCTACTAAGAAGGAGAAAAATGACTGCTACTGCTGAACCCAGGACAGATATATTTCTAAAGTGTACTAGAAACAGAACTGGAATCTCATTGCTCATTCTCCTGGCTGACCATAAGCAGTGATGGCTAGTTAGCTCAAAATAAACAGCTGTCAGTATGATAATCATGATGAAAAAGATGAGACTATCCACGTGTGAGCTAGAAGATGTTTTATTATCCTGGCACTGTTAGCTTGATGCTTCCTCTGACAGGCCATTGTTACAGACTTTAGTGGTAATCTGAGCTTTTAGACAGAAATATTGAGGAAGGTCATGCAGCCATAGATCACATTTGGGACTGACTTTTTTTCTAGTGAGCCCTCTGGCTCTCACTGTCTGCATCATCAGATTGGTAAAGATATATTTGTAGGAACAGAACTAGGGTGGAGGAATTGACTCCTATGTGTGAACTCTTTTCAGAATGAAAGATTGATGCAAAATAATTTTTTTCCACACTAAGTCTACCACAGATGCCCTGAAAGTCTTATGTTTATTGGGAATACTTCTGTGAACAATAGAGACACGTACATTTTTTAAGAGGAGGAAGCAAAGCTAATGATCTTTATTTTGGTACTGCCTGGCAAATTAGAGAAAACATCATTCAAGTTAGGCTTTTGAAAAGAACAGATTTTTTTTAAATTTTTTTTTTTTAATAACCTGACAGCCTTGTACAAAAAGAAAACTTGACTCAGAATAAATTTAAAGAAAGAGGAAATATGGCTAGACAGTTACAGTATAACTCTCTGGGAAAGAACATTTGGGGAAAGGTAGAAGCATGCTGGAAACATTGTCAGTTCCTGAAGGAACCAAAGCCAACAAGAACGAAGCCAAAGAAAGAAGCTCTTGTGTGAGGTATGAAAAGGTCAAAAGTTTTAACATACGCACTAAAATTAGCACGCCTGGGAGGAAGTTTCCTTTGATACTAAAACAGATTGATATTTTTTTTTGTCAAAATGTATGCAATTGTTTTGTCAGAATGCACACAACAAAGCAGCAAAGACCCAATGACGTTTTATAAGGACTTCTGAGGTCACCATTTCAATACTGCATCTTTGTGCTATATACCTGACTAAGAAATAGAGATGAAACTGCTTTAAGCTGACAGGCCGTTTAGGTAGCTTATAAGAAAAATAGACAGAATACATGAATGTTACCAAATTACCCTCAGGATTTATAGTATTAATCTCCTCAGAAAACACTGTACTTAATAAATTAATATGAAATGATTGCATGCTTGACATAACTTAATACTTTGATAAAATAAAGCATTGATATTTTATTTTTCAATTCTAATTATTTTTCAGATATCATCTCTTTAGCCATTCCTGAGATCAATGAACATCAGGCCATGAAAGAACCCACTATATATAAACCTTAATTTTATTCCCATATGATTTAAAATTATGCCTTAATTTGACCCATTTAAAAACCTAAGACACATACATTTGATGTAGGATTTGCATAACATGCTTCTACAGGCTGCCCCTTTCTATTCCCACACTATCAGCACAGCAGCCTTGCGTATGGAAGGCAGACAGGATGCTGGGCATGCAGTAATTACCATGCTTTCAGATCCTGTTCTCTCTGAACAGCAGAGACAGAATCTTGAGGACCCTGATTCCAGTAATCGATATACCCCAATTTTTTGAGGAGTATCATCCCTAGACTCCTGCAGCACTTTTAAGTCCGCAGCTGTCTCTTAGTACAGACTTACTCAACATTAACAATGTTGAAATACAGGCAAGTGATGTAGCCATAGATTGTACTTCAGACTTCAAGAAGCAGGTTGCATTTTATTTAAGGAGAGACAATTAAGTGAAGCCCAAGCTATACTGTTTCTGAGCACGTCCCATTGGGATTCAGTTGATAACTATTTCAAGAGCAGCCTGTGCTTCTCCCTGCATATGAATGAAGCACTGCCAGAGGGTAACAAAAGGTTTTTCCTACAGACATACCAGACAGGAAAACTGCATGAAATACACCTTGACAGAAAGCAATTTTTTTTTTTTTTTTTTGCTAACGATTATCATATTATGATACAATAATGACACTATATAAAATATGACTGTGATTGTTATTACTGGGGATATGTGCTGATAATACAGTCTGATCATTTTTTGCTTGCTGTGCCAGAAGTTGGACTGCTGCATATTTTTTCCCTGCAGTTTAATATGAAAAAAAGAGAAATACTTAAAGGACAATGGGTGCTGCTGATTGTGATATTTAAATAACACCACAGGTGACTAGAGTGAATCTGTGAAATGTTACTACATTCTTTAAAGTTGAAATAAGGTTGGTTTTGTCACTTGAAAAGCAGAAGATAATTTCTGAGGTTTTTCCTTGGATCAAAATTCTAAAGGGCAACCCTTGCTTTCTGTTTCAAAATAAAAAATGTGATTGGTTGGCTTGTGTGACAAAAGTTCTAATGCTTTTTACCTAACTACTGTTATGTGCTTTTTTACTTAACTCCCACATCCTCAGCTGTCCTGTGGTTTAATTAAGCATGTTCTCCTTAGGCTAACATGGTCAAATAAATGATCACTGTGATTAAAATCTGAGTGATCTATATTTAAACAAAATTATATCTGAATCACTTTTGATCTTTATTATGATCTATGCATAACCTTGCATCTCTTTATCAGAGTACTAAATATCAGTGACTGTTTGCACCCTAAGAGCCTCATGGAAAGGCTGTTCTAATATATTATGGTTACTAAAGGATAGAAGAATAAAATTTATATTAGCTGGTTAATAACTAGACACTGGATAAGGTTCTTTGTCTGAACTGAATTAAGATTTTAAAGGTAAGAGATAGTCACAACAAAAAAGCATCTCTCATTCCAAAACTTAAATCTACATATTAAAAGCTAAATTAACATCATAGGACAGGCAAAAATTTATGTAGTTTGCAGATATCTGACTGAGATTATGCTGTAGGCAGCGACACAGGTCCTTAAGATAAAGGCCTAGTTTATTAATCTGAAAGAAAAACTACATTGGGAGCTGTCGAATATGATGAGGTGTCGTGGTTTAAGCTCAGCTGTAACTCAGAACCACGCACCCTCACTCTCACTCCCCCTCTGTACTCCCCCCAAGGGATACAATGTAACTCCCATGGGTTGAGATAAGAACAGTCCAGTAACTAAGGTATAACTCAAACCACTGCTGCCACCAGTAATAATAATGATAAGGGAAATAACAAGGGAAGAGAATACGACTGCTCACCACCCACTAACCGATATCCAGCCCAGCCAGGCAGTGATCTAGCCCTTCCGGGTGACTCCTAGTTTGCATACTGGGCATGACGTGCTGTGGTATGGAATACCTCTTTGGCTAGTTTGGAACAGGCGTCCTGTCTGTGCTTCCTCCTGGCTTCCCCTTCTCCCAGGGCAGAGCATGAGATTCAGAAATTCCTTGGTCAGAGTACATATTACTGAACAGCAGCTAGAAACATCGATGTTATCAGCACTGTTGCCAGGCCGAAATTCAAAAACACAGCACTACACCACCTACTAGGAAGGAGAAAAATGACTGCTACTGCTGAATCCAGGACATGTGGTTATCATGGCTATTGAACACCATGGTTCAGGGTTTGACAGTAGTACAGCTTAACATGAATATATGTATACATATATTATCTATGATATATATGATCATACGATATAGGTCATATGGTCTACATGTGGTCAGCCATACAGATGAATACTGACAGAAGACATATCACTCACACAGGCATGCAAACCACCAACAGACTCATCCTGTTCCTATCTAGTTGATCAGGAGGAAATCCCATTCTTTAAAACGAGTACAGTGTGAATCCTTCCAGCAGCTGAGCTCAGATCAGTCTCCCCAGTTGCTGGGAAATGAGCACACCAGCCACCAGGGCCACAGCCCTATTCTTCTTGCTGTGCTCAGACATATATACAAATCATAGATCCCCTTCAGTAACTGACCTTAGAAAGTCAGTCTACCCAGATCCTTTAGATCTCCAGTTGCTGCTAAACAGCCATGGAAGTTACGATAGAAATTGGTCTTGATTCCTGTGGTGCTTTTTATCTCTACAAGAAACTGGATTAGCTCAGTTTCAAAAACTGCTGCTTTCCTCATGCTTCTCTCCAGCCTGGTAAAAACAACCAGCAAAACCTTGCAGGAGAGCCTCTTGTTAAGAAATTTCCTGCTTGACTTTGTGAACCCAATGATTCAGGTGAATGTAAGAGCACTCTATTTTTTTAATATTCATCTGATCTGATATTCCTGCTCTTGTGAAGTTTCCTTCTCAGTAATTGATATCAGACCTCAAAGTAAGAATCTTAAAAAAATCATCCAGGTCCCTTTTTGATTCCTTGTGCACTCAGAATTATTTAGGCATTACTTTTATATTTTACTTTATTTTAATTATTAAGCAGTTTTTACCTCAACCCAAGTTTTGTGTTTTTCCGGTTCTCCTCCTTGCATTTCTACGAATATCATACAGATCCGTTCTTTTCAGTATACAGTTCAATGTTTTTAAAATAATATTTTTATTTATGTGATTTTATTTTCTTTTATCGGTTCCATAAAAAAAATAATTATTTTACATTTAATGAGCATATTATATTGAAAGAACTGAGTATATGATTAATTTGTATTTAATAAATCATTATATCATGTATTCATTGTTATTAATCTATCAATTGCTTAGCTCAATTAAAAATTATTTGACATATTAATAAAGTTTTTAATTAATATTCTGATGCTACTCCATATTTATGATGGAGCTGAACGTGATCCAATATTTATAATCCATCTGAAAAGCACAAGCTCTTACAGAGGGAAAGTCCACAAAAAAGTAGCTTAACTTCTGAGAGATGTTAGCAACACTGGTGAGAAAAGGATGGTTCACAAGTCCTTCAGTACTTTTCATCTATGTAATGTTCTTGGCAGGGTGAACACTTGTCTGGTTTTGAGAAGCGACAAATGACTTTGAAGTTTAACTAGGGTCTAGACTGCTCAATGAAGCATATATTATTCCCTCCTATTCTCTATAATAAAAGAATTGCTGCTTGAATGGTTTCCTCAGCTTAATCAACAGATCAATCTTCCATACTTTTCTAGTGCCAGAACAATTTGTATTTATGCCCTAACTATACTTCATTGTTCTCCACAATTTAGGGGCAGCCTTGACTTTTTTTTGTTACTGTCATGACATACTAAGATGAGTTCACATGTGTTATTAGTGCTTATATCCACTTCCAGCTTGATTTTAAACTTGGGATATTTAAAAAACAGCCACCTACATGATTTTACAGATAAATCAAGTGCTCTTGCCTTGCATGATCTGCAAAAAAAGAAAAACAAATTTAGTTTTTTACTATGTTCTTGTGATTTTGATTAACCTCTATCTTTCGGCAAAGAATAGAATATTTCACCAAAAACCAAAAAAAGACAATTCACTGGGTCTAAAATGAAAGGCAATCTCAGACATTAGCTTGCAACAGCACCTTAGACAGCTGGCCATTTTACAATTACAATGGCAACATTTTAATTGGTCATAAAGCCTTATGAGCAATATTGCAAACTTACTGCATGTATTCACTGTGACTCTCAGAGGTACAAATGACATGTGAAGGAAGAGGCCGTCACTATGGAAGGAAATTATAATTTTTAACTACAATTTGGCCATGAAACTACAGATCGTTTGGGAGGTCAGCACCTCCCATGAAACAGTTCAAGGCACTGAGATCTGCTTTCTTCTCTGATGTTCTTTTTTGCGCTGGTTACAAAGTGTTGCACAATTCAGAGTTACTTAGAACAGCTCTGTATTTGTTCTATGCTCCCAGACAAGCACACTCCTAACTAATGTATGGAATTGGAGGACGCATTTAAAGAGATATGAAGACTTCCTGCATCTTCCTCAATATCCTCCTAGAGTCTTCTAATGTCTTATATCTTGCTAAAACCCATAGGAACTATAGAGAGAAGGATGTTCCTAATATACAATTCCTTTTCATGTTGCCATACTTCAGTAGGTGGCAATTTTAAAATATGCTAGTCAAATTCTCTTGGTGCCTATCTACCTCTTGTGCACAAAGTTACACAAACACACTCCTAACTGATAACTTGTTTTAGCAATCCTGTTTGCTTCCCTTCATATTTATTATCCACTTAAATTCTTGCACTGCCCTTAAGTCTCATATATTCTGGTTTCCCTACACAGATGACTTAGAATGGTTTTATCTGCGCTAACTTTGTCTGCAATATTTCATTTTTGTATTAGTTTTCCAGATTTCATTTTTCTAGTTTAAATTACCTTTTTTCTGTGTTTTCTAAAAAGTCTAAAATAATAATAAAAGGACCAGCTTTGCCGCTGTGACAGCAGGGCACTTGCTGACAATAATTAATAGCAGCTAACTAAGAATTAGATCTCAGCTTTTTACTGTTGCCAGGCCACGCATCATCTTTCTGGTCACATGCTTTATATACAGGTTTTAGCTTGCGGTACATCTCTGACCACACACACACACCCCCCACACACACACCCCCCAATTGTTCCTGTAACAGTTTCAGTAATTGATTATTCCAGTAATATTTCTAAAAAGGTTGTTTTATTTTTCCTTTATTACTGTTGGAAATCATCATGCTTCAGTGCCCAGTTACTGGATCTGTTCATACTTCTTTCTGCTATATTAAAGATCCCTTTATCTGAAAACTCTTCCTAAGTATGACAAATGCAACAAGTGACAGAAATCTGAATTGGACCCCATAACTATTCTGTTTGTTTTACACTTCATAACAACAGAATCAGAAAGAACAGCCTCATTTAGTTTCAGGAAATAGGTTATTCAGTGAGTTTTTCAATAATTTTACATAAAAAAATAGAAGACTTCACTTTGTAAAGAAAAAGAAGGTGATTTTTCCCACATAATTCTTAAAATTTCTGCTGTACTCTTTATTATCTTTTTGTTTTGATTGCTGATTATGAATAATTCCAACAAGAGATACTTCCACTCTTCAATATTCACAAATGTCCTTTAAAATGCCATGCTTTAAGAAAACAGTGATTAAGATGATAACACTGAAGAATCAAAGAAGAAAAAACTTGTTAAATGTCTCATGAAGACCTTTTCAGCTATGGCTGAGTAAGTGGAATAAACTTTGGAGTACTCAGGACAAGAAAGAGATGGACCTTCTGGAGTGGGTTTGATAATACAAAGTTTACTTGTCAAGACTCTTTTAGTATATATAAATATTTTTAATTCAGCGTGAGATTCTCTAAAAAGTTTTCCATTGCATCTTCCAGCAACATGCACTAAGTCAGTCTATACTAGATCTAGCATATCTAATGGTAGGTTCATGGAGAAGAATTAAAGACAGACCTTCTTTTTTTGTGAATCTCACACTGAATATGTTTTTTAGAGAATGAGAACATTCTAGCCATACATACTGTGAAGGAAATGTCATAGTATGCTGCATGATGATATCAACGTTGGTGACATTTCTGAATGAGTATCCTTACTAAGACTTCTTTGTATTTAAATACGTTTGCTTTTAAAATTAATTTCAAATGCTTTTTGCTTATTTTTGCTATTAGCCACACTGCTTTGATTGCATTTCTTGCTTTGACAGGGATTTGCAACTTTCACAGCTATCTGTTTGGCCTGTTCTCAGATGAAAGAAATGCAGTCAGAATAGCAGCATTTATACAAAGAGAGATATATTTATCTGAAATAACTGAAGAATCAATTCATTATCTTACTTTTTTCCTTTATATTCTACTGAAGACAAAGAACTATGCTAAGACATTCACCATTTGTGCCGGAAAGGAATCAGGCACAAGTAACTATATATAAAAAGGGATTTGTAATTTAAATGCAGAAAAAAGCTCACACCTTTACATAAGCAAATCATTTTTTCCTGAAACAATATGCCTGTTTCTCTCTGCCTGCTATTGTGCATGAATTATATGACTTTTCCACTGTGCTTTGTGACTGTGTGGTTGAATCAATCTTGAAACTAAATGTAAATGAGGCAAAATGAATTCCTGAGTATTATAAAGAAATTCTTATATATATTTACTGAACTATACTAGTCACTTCCTCACACCATGTACTTTTACACCTTTTTAGTTTATTTGTGAGAAAGAAATTTATCAGCCAAATTCTACTGGAAAACAGCACTTGTAGTTTATAGTCATAACAGCAAAAGAGAAAACCATGCAATGAGTATTCACTGGTTCTAATATAATGGCTCTCAGAAAATTCAGAAGCTGCAGGATATTCAATAGTGTATTCAACAGTGCTGCTATCTTTTACTTTCAGACAGCATCAGTTTGTTCTGTGGTCTACCTTCCATCATCAAATAACATCCCCCATTCCTTTCTTATCCTGAAGCCTAACAGAGTAAAGTGGCTTCTAAATTTAACATTTAAATACTTGCATTGTGTAACTCCAACTAAAACTTCCATTCTCAGAGTCACGCACATAAGCTCCAATCACACTGCATGAGTTTAAAGGCCCAGCCATGAGTGAAAACATATACAGCTGAGGGTTAAGAAGTCCTGGGCATAAGATGTTTCTGATCAGTATCCCTATTTTGCATCTTAAGGGCTTGCTTCATGGTCTAGGACCCAGAATGTTGTTTGGCATAGACACTTTTGTTATATGTCAATGTGACTGTATGTCTGGCGCTGTTTAAGAACTAATGCCTAGGTAAGAGTACAATTAGATGAGTTGTGTGGCAGCAAACAAGAAGGAGTAAGTCCTAAAGATACTGAGAACAACAGAATTAGTAACAGTTATTTCCCATTTTACTCTCTAATTATTTTCTTGATACTGTCCTCAAAATAGTTTTACAGCTGAACTTACATATCTAAATCCTGTGTCAGGTATTCAGGTCATTCAGAATTCTGAATTAAGCTACCCTGAAGACAGAGAAGTCTCACAACAATAAAGTTTTTGCCAGTCACATACTGAAGTCCATCTTCCATCAAAAAGCTAATTGCTATGAAACCAAGTCAGGCAAGTACCTACCTCACATTTCAGCTTATTTGGAGTTCACAAAATATTCATTTGCTTATTCATCTCAGCTGTGGCATCCAACTGATTAAAAGTGTTCAGATCATAAAACACAGAATGTTGCTTTTACCTAGATGGCATAGGTTTCATTTGAGGTGCAGGTTACATTTTTAAGCATTTTTTAATGCAAAATTTGATAATAATATTTTATGGAAAAATAAAATAATACCTATAAAGAGAGCATCTTAAACCAATTGATTGCATACCTTGGGTAAGAATCTGAATCTCTGTAACGGTTCTCAGTGGCTTACTACTCATCCATGGATGCCTCAGCCAAGCATTTTAATAGAGAAGAATTGACTGGCTCCTTCTAAATGTATTACCTATTTCCCCAGGTTCTTATTAGTTTTGTACTGTAACACAGGGTTTCAAAAATATCTGAGTTTCCTTTCTTTAGTCAAGTACAGCAGCATGGAATTTTCTATATCATGTTTTCAAAAGTCTTGGATCAGCTTCTTAACTATATATTTAACTAATATCTAAAATTTTTTTCTTTGTGTCTCATTGCAAATTATTTAAATAGTTAACTGCCATTAACATAATAAGAATTTCAAGCAAATGATTTATTGAAAAGTCCAGTAAATACTCCTCTTGATCCAAGAAGAGATTTTCAATTGTGCTCAAATTTCATTTAAGAAATGAGCTCTGACTGATTTTTAATGAGTACTAGCCCTTTACTTATGCATGATACTGTCCTAATAATAATAATAAAAAATACTATAGAACTACTTCTGCAATGCTTTTTTTCATAATAATATTGCTTTTAATCTTTCATTTTTGCTCTAAATAAAATAAGTTTTACTCCAAAACAGCACAAAATAAATATCCTTACTTATATCTCCAAACAACCACAAAAAATTTTAAAATAAAAAAAAAATGAAGTCTCATTTTAGGAAATAAAAAAGGAAAGTAAAAATATATATTCATATTGAATGCTTTCTTTATCTGGTTATGATGCCCAATATCTGTGTTCTAAAAGATTCTCAAAAGCTGGAAAAACCTTATAATCTCTAATATTTTTCAAGAATTTGTTGCAAATAGCAAAACTTCAGTCTGGACTTGATGCTTTCCTTGTCTAATAAGATCTATCAGATTGTCAGCTTTGAGCATCTTTCACTGTCAATTTTTAGTTTCTTTTGAGTTTCACTCCCTCTTCTCATCTTTGATGCAATTCCATCTCTTATCAGACACTCAAGCTGTCTCCTTCCCCCTCTCCTTCCTTCTCATTCTGTTGTTGCTCTTCAGCTTTAGATCAGTCACAAACACTTTGATGATATCACCCTCCTTCCGTAATCCCTGATAAAAAATGTTTCTCTTGTGTGCATTTCATTTTCTAATGGAGTGCAGTAATGTTCTAATTTCTGTAACATACTTTTATAGTTTAGCTTCATCTGCTTGAGTTGACTGGAAACTATTAAACACATCAAGTGTTTCAGGGCTAGCTATTGTGAGATATAATACTATCTATACTTTTTTGTGGCACATACCTGCTTCAGACATAGAATGAACTGCTGTTTAAATCTTCTTTATTTATTTTTATACTACCATTATTCTTTTTCTTTCCAGCTTTTTAATTACTTTGTCATTCCACTCAGGATGTAAAAAAAAAATAGTGATTCTGGTTAATGCTTCATGGTTGTTGAGAATATGTTATATCAGGAAATTTACAATAATGGGATGAGGTTGACGTCATTACATTTCTTCAACCCTGTCTGTTTTGTAACTGTGCTAACAGGCTCTGCTGAAACACGACCTTATTCATTGAGATCACTTTCCATATCCGGGAGAAGGCCCAGTTACTGGGGCTTATTTGTCAATGCCAGAAAACTGCCTTCAGGACCCTCATGCCTGTAGACAAGACAGTCATGACTGTGCTATGGGGAGCTGCCACTCCTAATTGTTTAAATAGGAATCAAACCAGGGGGAATAAGTCAATTTAGGTTGCAGTCAAGCATTCAGCCTAATTTTTCAGATAATCTACATATTTATTTTTATTTTTGAGGTTTTAAAAATATGCAGTTTAGATTCTTTAGTGCCAATTTAAGGTAAAGCTGAAAGACGGAGTTTATCAATGCTTATTTAACTCCTAAGAGACCCATGACAACAACCAGGTCCATGATGGTTACATTTTTGATCAGTCTTCCATTGAACTAAAACAGTCTTCTCTCTCTCCTAGACAAAAGCACTGTGATACACTGCCCATTTACACTGTGGATAATGGTGCCTGCACTGCCAGTCCTTCCCTATCTGTGGTTATGCATGATTACTAAAATTACAGCGGACTTCTATATTTCTGCTGATGTGATAGATCATCTCTACAATGGCTGAAAGTTAGAAACACTGCGCCGCACCAGCCACTAAGAAGGAGAAAAAATGACTGCTACTGCTGAACCCATGACAGTATCCACCCCTTATTCCATACCATTCACATCA
>WYDI02011533.1:0-43614 GCA_009867235.2 Psittacus erithacus
GGGCTTGGAGCAAGCTGCTCTAGTGGAAGGTGTCCCTGCCCATGGCAGGGGTTGGAGCTGGAGGAGCTTTAAGGTCCTTTCCAACACAAACCATTCCATCATTTTATGACATGAATCCATTGCAGGCTGCAGCTGGATAGTGCAATAGCTCTGTACAGAAATGGACTCAGATTTTAGCATAACTTCTCAGATAGAGAAGACTATTATTTGGTTGAAAACCATTGAAATACTTGTCAGTGCATACAAAGATCCAAGTCCCAGTCCAGGTGTTGATGCATTTATCATTCACAGAGAGTGTCAGCAACACAAACAAAATGATATTTCAGTATCATATAGAAATGTTTGTCACCCCAAGGTGCCTTTGTGGCACAAAACCAGCCCAGAAACTGATAGTTTTGTATCTTGAACAGAAATTACGAGAGAAGCAGAAAGTTGTCCGAGAAAATCATGGTCCAAATATGAAGCAAATGAAGATGTGGCAGGATTTTGAGCAGTTAATGCAATGTAAGAGGGAATGTTTTCTGAAACAACAAAACCAAACAGCCATTGGTCAAGTCATCCAGGAAGGAGGTAAAGACAGGCTTGTATTATGAACTCCTGAGACCAACATAAAGTGGGAGGACATTGCATTGGCTTCTTAAAGGAAAAACCCTTAATAAATGCTGTTGCTTTCATCATTTCTACAATTTGCTGTATGTTGTTTGGTTTTGGTGGATAAACAACTACAGCAGCTCAGTACTCGAGGAAGCTTTTCCTCCACTGTTTAAAAGAGAACATAACATGATTAGGAAGATCCGCTGTGAGAGCTGCTCTGGGGTGAACCTCATCGTAAATCTTTGGTTTATGAGGCTGGGAATGGCATGCATCTGCAGAGAGATCAAAGGAAAAGAAATCCTTCTCCAGGGTCACAGAAAACTTCCCTAATTGCTCCGCTCCTTATTCTGTATCACTAAGGTTACGTTTTTGCAAGGCCTGGGACCTGATATTGTGTAACTGTGGACCTCCTGCCTTGGCCTTCTCCTTCCCTATTGTCTTTATTCACATAGTGTGACAGGTGAGAATGGAGCCCCGTTGGCTCTGAGCTGCCCAGACCTCGCCGGCACACTCCTCATCATACTTTACTTGCACGGCTGAGTTCAAGTGATTGTGCTTCCAGGAGACAGTTCAATACTACAGCGTCAGGAGCAGGCTCTGAGAACAATTACTTGGAGTCTGAGCCTTTTTCCATTATCTTTGGTGGTTGTTTTTAACAGATGTATTTCTCTTGCATGTTCACCTTCTGCTTCTGCTGAGTTGCCCTTGTGAAAATGTGAACGGTGATTGATTAAAAGCTGTCTCCACTGAGGACATTTTGAGCTGTTCTGTCAGTGCAGGGTGGTTCCAACGTGATTACACCACCCAAAGAGGGTTATTGGTGGACATGAATTCAGCACAGAGGTTCCTTTGTGTGTCAGGGTGTGCAGAGCAGGTACCTAGGGAGGGTTGTGTCCCCTTTGGCTTTCACCTGTGAGCCACAGGCAACTGTCACTGCCCTTCCTATTGCCTCATGAGACCCAGAGCTGACCCAGGATAAGAGGAATGTGGGTGAGGCTTGAAACTGTCCCTCACGCTTCAGCATTTCGGGTGAGAGCCTCTCAGCCACAATGAGAGATCAGAAGCAGGGAGATAAGTCTGCGGGACCAGAACTGCGGCTGTTTTCTTCCTTAGCCTCTTGGCTTGTTGAATTTCCAGATAGGTTTGGGTTTGGCTTGTTTGGTGGTTGAGGCTGTTCTTAGTTTTTCCTGCCTGAAGCAGAATGTCTTTTCAGGACCTAAAAGATAATTCTGCTTTCTTTGATACCCAACTATGAGATCTGCTTTTTTCTATACCAAGAAGAGAGGATGGTGGTTATATAGGTCCCCATTTGGCTTTGCATTCAATGTATTTGTTAACAGAACTAAAATAAAACCTGATGACTACATTTTGGCTGCATGGTATTCTTTTTTTTCCTACATTTCTTAGGTGAAAGAAGGTAAATTGTGGTGACAAGAGCCTTGCTGGGCCACAGGAAAAAGGTTTGAATGGGTCTTTTAATGAAATTTATTCTGGCTGCCACCAAAGGATTCAGAACTGCAGGGTATGTGTAAGGAATAGGTCTCAGCTCTATAGATTTCCAGGACATCCTCATGTAAGCCCTCCCACGCTGCCGAATAGCTGAAGATAGTCTTTCTCAACAGCTGCACCGAGCTTTCCCAGGACGAGGAGAAGCTGCAGCTTTCCCCTATGCACACTTTTAGTGAGTGCAGAAGGAAGGCTGTTGTGCAGGACACGGGCACAGGTGAAGGTGGCCAGGGTGAGGGTTGTGCTGAATGCTTGACAGCAATAGTAAAATACACAAATAGGGATGAGACATGCTGAAAACATGGGATAATCACCAAAAATGGGCAGTCAGGTTACTCAGGAATTAGCCTCTGGTTCAGAGTCACTGACAGGGCAGGGAGAAAGGGGTTTATATATTTCAAGTCAAAACTTTTAACAAAACCCTACAAACCCTATCTGACTAAGCCATTAATGCAAAGATGTATCGCATGGATGAGCCTGCTGCCCAGGAGGAAGCAATGCTTTTGACATTCATAGCAATGATGTGGAGTAAGATTGAGTACAGTCATTTTCTGGTTTTCTGTTCAGAGTTCCCTAAAAATAGTTCATCTTTCTTCCTTGTAAAAACAGTTTATTGCTGGTTACTCAGAGATGACGTGATTATTGTTCTGATCTGATTAAGGTTCTGTCATTGGTACTGCAGCAAGAAAGGGCACACAGATTATACACCGCAGCAGCAGCAGCAAAATGACTTTCAGAGATGAAGCAGAAAATCATAATAACTGTTATGAAATGAAAATTGGAAAAACTCAAATGCTACTTTTAGCTTTTTATACAAGTGGGCATTTAATAACTGTAACTTTAACGGATTCTGTTCACTGGCTTTTCAACCTAGCTCATGACTTGAGGGGAGAGTTCAAAAATCACAGTTTTATCTTTACTAACGTGCAACTAAAGGCTTACTTCTAGTTTTTCTTTTTACTCTGCTGTTATTAATAACCTAACTGGTTAACTAATAAGATTAAATACACTCTATGGGAAAATACCAGCCCTTCCCTTGTGAAGGTCCAAATAAGTCAGAAATGTGCATGGCTAAATTCAGGACTCCAGCACTTGCTAAATGTCTTCCTGTTGGAACACTGATCCGTGCAGTCCCTCATGGGCAGCTTTGTTGCAAAAGGCTTCTCCTTGTCTTCACCCAGAACTGGATGAGATGTATCCCAGCTATAAAAGTACAATAGTATTCTGCAGCTTTCTGTTATTTAGTCAGGGCAGCTTCAGCTGTCTTGAGAGCTACAGGCATGTTCCGCATGCACCTGAGAGATTAAATAGTTAGAGCCATCAGAAACAGGCATGAGAAAGCAGTACATCTCCGTGGTGTATGACCAGCCATTTTACCATCTGGAGATCAAATGACTGTTTAGATTAGTGATACCATTCTACTTTCACCTCAATGATAATAAATAAAATAGATATTAACTTACCCATATCTAGGATTGCTTATTTGTATATCTTTACTCACATGGATATTACTACTAATAAAGTCTTCTGCACATGGGTGCCCACAATCATAACAGTTAAGCCCTGCTATTGTATTTGTATTTAAACATACTGATTTCCAGTGCTTAATAACTTCCCTGCAGCGTGATGCTGCTCGCTGTTGTAAAACGCAACACAGCAGAAGTATTTAGCCGCAGCTGAGTGCCTAGAAAATGTCTTTGCAATGAGGATGTTTAGATTACTAAGCATGGATGGCGTAGTACCCTGTAAGCAACATGAAATGTATTCAAGCGACTTGCTGCTTCTCCTTAGATCAGTGCTTTGTGTCTGGCCCAGATGAACAGCGACTGAACACTCACTGCTAATGGCTGTCCTCAGCAGGTGATCCATGCAGAGCCACTTGGCAGTATCAGTCCAATTCCTAAACCACCACTCTGGCAGTGTTTGGTGAGCCTGGAGCCAGCTTCCAAGTGAAGGCAGATAGATGTATGACTGACAGACCAGGAAGGCTGAAGTGCTGTCACCTGAAAGGTGTCCCCTGGGGAGCAAGGTCATGACACATTGACACAGTGAGTGTGGGAAGCTGTTCCCCCAGTGTCTTGTCTGGCTGCAGATCCGGTTTCTCTCGTTGGCTCTGTATTTGCTCAGACCTAAGTGAAAAAACCTAAAGAATCTGAACGTGTGCCCTGTCTGTGTTATCTGTAGCAGCAGGTTTCGGGCGGAAGGAACGCCGTTAACTCTCTAGCTGCCTTTCTTTATTGCAGTTCATAATGGAAAGAGGATTGACATTTTCATGGACATACCAGTGTTCCAGTGAGGAAGTATTACACAAATCATAACATTTTATCACAAGGTACCATTTGTCTGGGCAACACCCATCTGGGTAGTTGTTTCTTAACAATGAGATTTTGACCTGTTTCCAGCTTGTTTAGAAAGTTCCCCAAATTCTCAGTGTCTCTGTTTCTGTAGCATTTAGCTCTGTGGCATCCGCTTCCAAGCTCCCAAGGCAATGTCTTTTCTTCCAAGGTCATTGGGTAGAAAAGGGTATTTGTCACAGCTGCATTACACTGATTTCCATGATTCCAGTTTAGAGACATAAACCCACTGTGAGCCACTGCGCCGTGGTGATGTCAAGCTCTGGTGGTTGAGGGGGGAACAAACATATTCCAAGTAACCAGCAGGAACAGTGAGACAAATCATGTCCTTACTGTCACAAAACCCTCGCTGACTTCAGTGGGAGTTTTGCCAAAATAAGGTCTGCTGGATTTAGCTCTGTATTCTTCCTCCTGACAGAACAAGCAGGAATTAAAGGGCCAGCATCAGATCTATAAGACACAGAGGATAAAAAAGAACCGTAATTACCCAAAAGAATGACTTTCATCCAACACAAATCAATGTTTCATTAGACACATTCTAACTTACAACAAAAATCAAATGGTTGTGGAAGTTGTTCTCAGCACAAACAATCCAAGTACTCAAGTTGTTAGCAATATGGTTTGATTTTTATTAGGCACCTATGAGAGGCTGTCTTGCACTGATGTCTTTATACTGTTTAGCACTGAAATACAACTTTCTGCATTACCTTGTGTTTAAAGGCATTGCTTACATGTCTTATATTAAAAAATATGTATTTTCTTTACCTTTTTTCCTGCATTTTTATTCCTCATAGTTTTGAAGAAAGGATGTTGTGGCAAATCAGGAGACACAGAACCAGCATTTGCTGAATGCCAGGAACTGGAGTTCTTTTCCTGCAAATGGAGCTACTCAGGCCTGTGTCTCTTACACTGCTTCAGCCTGTCATTGCAGAATAATGTGTCATGTTTAAGCTTCTACATTTCATTGTGACTGCTCAAGTTTTCAAACTGCTCATTTATACAATAAGCACTTCATTAGGTCTGTTCTTGAAATAGGATAAAGCAAATCCTGCACATTCTGTTAATACCCGAAAAAATGCTGTTGATGAGGAGTATGGAAAATGGGATCTCAGTTTTCAAAGATAAAATCCTTTCTCTCTCCCTACTTCTTTCCTCTGGAATGGAATAGCAAATATGCCTGCCCCTTAGGGAGCAACAAGAACAAAACCATGAAGGCATGCATCACATGCAAATGATCACCACATAGGGAAATAAGGAAGGAATTAATCTCACCGTTTGTATATACGTTTTACAACTGGTTCATACTGAAAACAAACAAAAGCCCCAAAATCTCAGTATTTTCTGCAATTAAAATGTGCGGGGGTTCAGTGCCTTTTCTTTCACTGGATTCCTATTTGAAATCGCAGTTGTAACTCTAAGCTTGTACAATATGAATAATTCAGCAGTTTAATTGGTTTACACTATAGCAGCATTTTCTGGTGAGTAAACCTGTGTTTAGGCATTTCCTGGCAGTTAGCAGACAGAAATCATAGAGCCATTAGTGAAGAATTCCCCAAAGCAAGAAGCACTGATTAATTTGGGAGTCTAAAAATTGAGGCTTTAAAAATCACATGAAAACTATGCCTTTTGCTTCTCAACTGCTATGTAAAGGGTGCGGTGCTCCAAACCAGCAGGCTGCGGGCTGCAGCATTCCAAGACTTTGAGGGTTTTAAAGTATTTATAAAACATTGCACCCATCTCCCTTATTCCCTGCTTTAAAGCTTGCCATGCTTTTGTAGCATATTAAAAAGAAAACAGAACTGCATAAGAAAGTCACCCACAGACAACCTGTTCCACTAATAGTCTACGTTCATGTTGCATCTTTCTGTCCTAAAGGATTTCTCTACTTGATTTTCATTTTCCATGGGCTGCTCAGTTCTGCACAAGTGAGCCAGGGAACAGTGAGAGATCAAGTTAATGTACAGCAGACAGTAATGAGAACTGGGCATTTGTTATTTCATGGGCAATGACAGCATCACCTCCAAATGAAGTCTCCTTAGGAACATATCTTCCACAGCTAATAACTAGAAAGCAATCTGAATTCTTCTAACAAAGAGGTGGAGCATGGCGTACTTCGTAGTGGGTTCTTACCATTGTGCTTCCTATTCCTTTTGTGGTTTTATTTACTACAGCCATTTGTATGTGAAATGCAGCGCTTTAAAATCTATATACAGTGAGGGTTCTTTTCTGCTTGGTTTAACTGAACGAGTGAAGGCTGATCGTAAAATACAACGGGAAGGAAAGGCAGAACTCACATACTGGAAAAAGCACTCTAAATATTGTCCTGGGATCATTAACACAACCTGTAACACTTCACCCCATGCAGCGGAAAGAATTACAGAGCCCTTTTACCAAATGGCTAAGAAGTGATTCCAATTCCATCCCAAATGAATGTAGCTTTTTCTTTAAGTGCAAAGAAAACATGCCTTGGTTCTTAATTCTGTTATCAAAGTTATTTTCAAGCTCTGAAGGGATTCACTTGCAGTGACCTGGCAGTGTCAAACAAAGGTTCGACTTTTATTCTGACACTTCTTGAAGAATTTGATTGAAACTATATATGTCCAGATAACACCCAACAAAGTGCCCCTCTTACGTTTGTTTCAAGATATTTTTGGAAACAACAGAGGCGACCTTGGATGGAGCTGCTTTTCCAATTTAGGACTTCATTTGGGCTAAGAGAGTAAAATTATACTCTTTAATCCTTTTGTGTGCCTGCAAACAAGACAGCTTTAGTTTATGCCATTGCCGAATTGTCTTTCTGTGCCTTCTTAGCAGTGTTGATCTGTTTAGATTGTTGAGAAGAATTATTTTAGGTAAGCAAGAGTTCCTTTCAAATGTACATATAAATAGTCCTCCGATATATCGCATGCCCCTTAAATATATTGTGTAATCTAAACCAGCAGTGGTCCTTTATGTAATACCTTCGCTTCTTTAGAACTAGTGTTCATAAATAAGCCTTTGCTTATAGACACAACGAATCTGATTTCAAGCCAGAGCTCACACAGACTTGATGTAAAGTCTAAATGAGGACAGTGGTAATGCTGGCGCCTGCGCTGTGATGGGACTGCCACCTGTCCAGATCGCAGCAGAAACAGTGTTTGTCAAGCTTCAGGTTTAAAAGCCAAGGTTAGGAGCCAGGTTCTGTGAACATCTACAGTGGGGTAACTTTTCTTCTCACTTGCTTTGCCAGCTGTGCAATTGTATCTGTACCATTTTATTACATCCAATCACTTAAGATGTTTTTTTAAGTAGTTTGCACTTAATTTTCTATATAATCAATATCTTTTAATTCATTTGTATTGCTCTCTGTTATAGGCGTACTGCACTCCATAACAAAATGGAATTAGTTTGTTGCAATAATGCAGTTTCACTGCTGTGAATAAAGAGAGTTCTCAGAGTACAGTATTCTCATCATTTCTCCTGCACAATATTTACCCTCTTCAATTATAATGTTGTCCAGTGTCACCTAATAATCAAATACAAAGTATAATAGAAAACTAAACCAGAAATGCCAGTGGAATCTATTTGACATAAGTGGTATAGGCAAATGTAGCTGTAAATGTATATTGTTTATATTATTTGATCACACTTAGTGTCAATGCGTATTTTTGTAGCTCTCTTATACGCTTACTATGATCGATGAATCAAGCTCTAACTCTAGAATATCCAGTTCCCAGATTTTATGACATTGTCATGTAAAGCATTTGTGGACAACTTAAGAGAAGCTGATCCTGTGAGCCCGTATGTATGTGAGCCTGACTACATCAGCATATGCATAAACCAGGGTAAAATAAACTATTTGGTATAGCAACATTCATTACAGAACCTCAGACTAATTTACAAACAACTCTTTGTAAAGCCTCTTGACTGTATAGCCAGAAAAACAAGTGGCTGCTATTTATAGTCGTTTCTAGATGAACAAACCATAGTATGGAACAAAACAGAAGCAAACCTAAGGATCTAATCCTTGTTCCTGGGCATGCCCAGGATTCCCAGCCTGATCTCCCTGAAAACCACCTGAGCCTTGTCCTGAGCACAAGTTCAGACCCCCAAAGACTCGTCCTGCCCATAGTTTGGTTTATTTGAACGCAGAGGAGTGATACAGCAAATGTGACAGAATTTCCCAGTGCAGCAATCGGTGTCCTTGCTCTAAGGATCCTCATCTGACCACTGACTCCCTAAGGGTTAACTCAGCAGTAAAATGTCTGTACATTTGCAATGTGATAATTCACAGGAAGGTGTAAGAGAAAGGTCATAACAGATACAGATAAACAAATGTGAGACAGGGAAACCTAAAGGCATTTCCTGAAGGAGCTTTTAATGAAATCATAACAAGGACTTTCAACCATAGACAGCATCACAGGTACCTCCATTGAGCTAATGAAGTCAGCAAAACTAAATGTGAGGTTTCCTCTTATCCTGACATCTTTTTATAATTCCAGAGAGATAAACATCAAGAGAAGCAGTCCTAAATAGAACCACTGTGTGTGTGCTTGTGCATGCATGCATGCAAACAAAGGTTAGCTCTCTGTTCTAAACCAGCATACAGCTCTCTGGGGCAACGTTTTACTCGTGTGCCCATTCTGTGTACATTGTCAGTCTGCTACAAGTGTCTACTTTGTGCTATAGCTGAAGCACATTAACCATCTGAGCTAGCACAGAAATAAGGGGGAATTCTATCTTTTCTTAAACATCTAGAGGAAATGAAGAGATTGTGAATATTAGTCAATGTTGTCTTCAAACACAGAAGAGGCATGAATATGAAAGCACTACAAGAGAAAAAGTGGCTGGCTTAGAGCATGGTAAGGGACAAAGGAGTATGTGCTTCTGGTTTATTACCCCAGGCAGCCCTGGCCAAAGATGCTGCTTCTGCTTGTCTGGTGTACACCTCAGTGTACTGGCATGGAACTGGTTGGAATTAGACTTCAAAAAGGAAGGCAGCAGATTTGTCACTGGAGCATTCAATTTTGCTTTTATATATGAGAACAAATCCAGGGTAAGCTCAGTTAATGAATAACCAGTCAATGGGGATAGCTCCTGTTTAGATGGATAAATATGGCCTTAAAAAAGCCCTGACTGTTTGTTGGTACAAACATGTACCACAGGGGAGTAAAATGAAATGTTCATCATGCTTCCTGGAAAAAAATGAAAAATCCTGTCTAAAAAACCCACAACTTTTAATGCAAAGTTAAAATTTTCAAAAGAAAACTTACACTTTTTGGGGGAAAACCCCCACAAAACCCCTAAAAAAGGTTTTTTAATTAATGCAAAAAAATAAACCCAACTCAAAGAGTTTTGATGGAAATGTTCTCCTTACTAAGAAGACATACAGGCTGTAACTACGTAGTTCCATGAGGATCCAATAAACTCTAGCAGGCTCAGCAACACCACGACATGATATTCTCCATGGAAAGGCATGGACACCGGAAGTTCATAATAAGGGAATTTTTCTGTGCTACAGCAGCTGCACCGGAGCCACTCTTACCTGCAGTAAATAGTGCTGCTGCGATTTATCCTTGTTTGAAACAATCCATATGGTACATCCAGTTTTTATAAAAGGGCATTCAACAAATAGAGTGGTTTGCAGTGTTACTGCTTCCCTGATGCACACATATTGAATACCTCAACACAGCATTAGCTAATTAACTTGGGCCAGTGATTACTGGCCAGAGATAAAGCACACACTAAGAATGGATTAAGCCTGCCCTCTTACTGCACTTGCTGTGGTTGCTCCCTGAATACAATGAGGATGTAGGTTTCCAGGAGATTAAATTCAGCAATAAGTTGTACCTGGAATCTAAAAGAAAGCTAAAAAACCCTATTTGGATGGAGCTTAAATTGCAGGGTGCCACATAGAGTGTGTTGAACTCCATGGAGTTTTGGAGAAGCCAAAGCTTCTCCAAAACCAAAATCCCTCCAGTAAAACTGTAGTGAGAACTCTGATTTAACTGAAACCATCACTTGGTATACACTAACTCACTCTGCACAATTTATCTTTAAAGGCATAGACAGTAAACCAACATTCTCAAAAGGCTGCTTTAAACACAAACTGCACATAGATGCATTCCACGCTCACACCTCCTGCAGTCAGAGCAGAGCCAGCAGCGGTCCCAGCCAATCTGCCCAAAGCAGAGCCATCAGAAAACGTCTACAGAAAGGATTTTCTTTTCCCATAGGAATGCTGTTTCATAGCCACTGCTGCACTAATGGTAAATAAAAATCAGTCCCCAGAGCCAGGTTCTGCCAGTTGTAACCACCTTCATCAGCAAACTGCTTGTATGACTGACCGCGGGTTACGGGGTTTGGAGAACTGACCCATCTGAAACCCCTTCTCCAGGCTTGTCTGCAGGCACACACTGAGGCCACACAAGGCCACCAGTGCAGTATCTATAAGAGGCTGTCTGCAGGCTCATTTTTTAGACATAAATTATTATTGTAAGTGCTGTCAACAAGCTAGAAGGGTCTGCACTAAGATGAGTGGGCCGGTTAAAGTACAAGAACGAAGCTAGGTCACGATCAGAACACACTCCCACTTACAGTGCCTGTGGAGCAACCCCGCTGTAAAGAAAACCCAGGCTGCTGGAGAGAAAAGCTGTGGAAGGCAGCAGCTTTGCCTCCCAAAGAATCCTATCCCAGATGACTTCAAAAGTTCTCTGTTAGTGTATTCATTGATGGATTACATCAGCACACAGCAATACATGTTATTAAATAGTAATGGAAAACCAGTTTGTAGCCTGGAAGAAAAGGTGGGACTGCCCTGCTCCTGGGGTACCACAGTCTAAAACAGATGACAATGATTGTGAAAATGGTGGTTTCAGTTGTGCTGGCACAACCCTCTGTGGCCTGCATGTTCAGGCTTATCACAGTCACTTGGTGAAAGATGATCGTTAACTCAGTTACTCAGTTTATAGCCACAAACAATTGTAAAAGCACAACCAAAGGAGCAGAGAGCAGCAGGCAAGGACCTGAGAGCAAAGAACATGGAAAACAAGGCGCAGGAGCTTCCTACAGTGCCCTCGCTGCCCAAGGGGAACGTTTTGCAGCCCTGCACCTATGTCTGCAGTTCCTGCTGTCCCTGATGAGCTTCAGTGATCGGCTCAAGAGGTCTGAACACAGAGCAGAGAAGTTACAACTGCTTTATTAAAAAGCTCATAAGCAAAGGTGAAATCTCCCCTTCATCAAAACCTTCCCCCCTGATGGGACAGTGAGTGATCGCAGAGTTAAGTAACACAAAACAAGACAGAAGCACATTTTATCTTCAAAGGAATACTCACCAAGTGATCAGCATGGGAAGGCAGGAAATTACTTCTTGCAGCTTCTCATGAGCTCTGGCAGAGGTGTCTTGCTCCTTTCCTTTGTGTAAGACTCGAGAAATGAAACACAAAGATGCAGAATGATCACCTGGGCTTCTGAATTTCCAGGGAATGCTTTTCCCTCCATAAACTCCCTGTCCTCTCCTCCCAGAATGTACAAACGTGTTAAACTAGAACATAAAGTTCTGGAGGTGTCTGCCTACATGATGGTATAAATCAGCCTAATTCACTTTCCTGATGTAATGTCTTGGACAGAGCCCTTCTGATTTCCTGAACAGGATTTTGGAAGGAGAAAATAGAATGCCCTGACTACTGTATCCCATCATTTCCATTGCCTTGCTCATTGTAAGGTAGGACTTCATGGCTTCTATGCAGTGCTGCATTAATACCCAGGCTGATAGTTCATATGAGGTAAAACACAACAACAGGGAGATTGTAAAAATGCTTATGCAAGAAATTGTGGAAAACTCCAAAATAGTGGGATCCATGCTGGGTTATTATGTAATTCAAGGACCCCCTATTTTTCAATCTCTTAAGCAATGAACATTCGAAGTATGTAATAAGCCCTCCATCATCATGTGTCTTGCTTACGAGCAGTTTAAGGTATGAGTGCATGAGTGCTTATGCACTGTAACAGTCTGGATTTTTGCCTTTGCAAAATGAAGAATTAAATGTTGCAAAGGAAATGGTGGTAAACAGTATTCTTATGAGTAAATGCTTTCACCCTGAGCTTTAATAAAAATATACACAACTAATAGGAATGTAATAATAACATATACAACTGCCAGCAATTCATGTGGTATCATTAAGATACGTATAAAAATGTCATCTACGATCAAAATGACTGCTTATAGGAAATGTTTGACTCTCGTTCTGATTAATAGGATGGCAGGTATTAGGGGAATGATGCACGCATGCTGTAACCCCCATGAACTGAATGAGCTAGCCTCTTTTGACTCAGTCAGGTCCCACCTAGCCACGAGAAAAGAGTCTGACCCAAATAATCCATAATTAGATCATCAGCTGCTCACACTATTGATCTCCTGAGATCTGGGCTGGCCTGAGCTGCCCTCATGCTCCAGCTGCAACTCAGAGAACAGACTCCGTTCTTGAGAGAAAAGAGGAGTTTTTCAAAGGCACGTGATGTGATGTTGGACATCCATCCTCTTGGAAGTGTTGCTGTTAATATATACCCAGAAATCAGATTATGACCTTGTCAAGCAGAACAGCAATTATATTGTTGCTTAGATCATCAGGAGTCTGTTTGCTGCCTTTTATTATACCTTGTTGGAAAATGCAGGTGTTGTTCAAATAGATTTAAGTTCTTGGTATCAAGTCCAATCTGCCAAAGTCCCTACACAAAAGTTCAGCAACAAAGGCAATCTCTACATAAATCTGGTTTTAGAAAGCCAAAAACCTGGATCAGTACTGAAGTTCTAATAGGACGATTTTCCATATTATTCTCATGTATCGGGTATTTAATGTCTGTTGCCTTTTAAGAACATGATATTCTTGCAATAATGCAGACTGGTACACTCTGTTTCCAAAGCTACTTTCCCAGTGGTCTGTATATAAATGCAGTGGGTTACATATGGCTTTGCAATTTCATAATGGTATCTCTTGGAGTAAAAATAAGTATTTTAAATTTTAGCAGCCTATGATGTAATTAAATTAAAAATATAATGGGCAAAAAGTAAAATTTTATTAACATTTTTCTTTAGAATATCTGATTCAGAGCCCAGCTCTGATGACCATTAAATCTGTTCGAAAAAGAAAACCTTATTGGATCAGGTATAAATCTAATTCCATTCCAAACCCATCTATATTAAATCCCTTCAAGCACTACCATACTGAGGCATGTAGAATCCTTCAGGAAGATCAGGAGGCCCTCATACTAACTGCAGGGTTTTTTCCTCATTTCTATGGCATATGTTGTACCAGAAATCACAGTTAAAAGAAATTTCGTACTCAAAATTGAAATCTTTTCTCACATTTAACTCAGCCAAAATTCCTGCAATGGCAGAATTAAATGTGGGGTTGTTCTCAAAAGGTAAGGAAGCTGCGATATGGAACAATCACCTAACTACAGAGACTGCTACTTTTTCTGAACATTTATCATCAGCTTGAGGAGTCATCGGCGATTGTCAAGTAAGTCCATTGTCTCTGCCCAGAGTTTCTTGGGTTTTTAGAGGGATTTGCATATGTACTGATCTAGAAGCAAGAATCAATCCTTTCTTGTAGAATGCAATGAGTATAGCAGGTGGGAAGTGATACTCACTTACAAACACATGTAAGCAGCATCCTAACCTCACCTGAGACTCGTTTTCCCAGGACAGATAGAAAGGTGCAGTGCTACCTTAGGGCCAGATCAGGCACCACATCCCAAAATGAAGTTCCAGACTGGCCAGACTTGGACTGGAGAAAGAACAATGCCGGTGACTTCAGTGTCTTTATCTTTTGCCAATAGTTTAATTTTCTTGCAGTAAAAATATCCCTGGAGGAAAAGATCTCATTGTACATAACTTTTGTTCCTGTTGAGTCATTTGGTTTGTTTATGTATCCCATGTAAAGGTGTAGTTTTACAGAATGCCGCTGCATGCAGGAAGAGCCCCCCTCTGAACAGGTTCTCTACCTGTGCATGAGGGAAAGAAATAAATCTGGAGCTGGTGACATTTCAAGGGCAAGGACACAACTGTTCAGAGGAGAATTATCTGATTTGCTTCATGTTTATTTTTACTTATATCTAGCAATCTGCTCTCCAACAGAAGATGCTTATTTGCAGAAGAGAAGACTGTCTCCTTCTTGGACTGATGCCCAATCTGAAGGAAAGGTGCCACTAAGGACAAGAGGTATGTCTTGAGCATGTATTATCTAATGTAATAGGTGTCCAGTGTTAGAAAAGAAACAGTATATATCATATATGCTGACTAATTACAGATAAATTCTTCATTTCTTCCCATCACACTTCTTATTCACTAGCCACCATAGGCTAAATCTGCCTCCCTCTCAGGAGCACGTATTCTAAAGTAAAATATTCCATATGTGGAGTTTTAGAATTAATGATTCCCAATTAACTCGTGTAGAGAAGCTCTAGGGTACAGCCCTGTAAATGCATTTTACACATGCTTACTGCCAAGGTAGAGGGCTTTACAATTCCACCAGAAATCTTTTCCTTTCAGAACTCTTTGGAGAAACTTTTCCAGTCCCAGTATCCTGTAATGAAGGTCTGAGAAACTCCACGTTGCAAACTGAAGTAAACCAGATTGCAGCAGAATGGGTTAGGAAGCAGAAAAGACCTGTCACCTTTTTGCCACAACTGAATCACTACGAAAAATGCAAAAGGGGGAAATAACTTCCATCTGCATAAGGCTCAACCCTTTTATTTAGGTTCTTTCTGCTGCAGTGATTTTGTCTTGTAAACTCTTTCATGTAAGACATTAAATAATGTTGAGTTACTGGTGTGCCAGCCATGGTATCCAGTAGTTACTGAATATAAACCTGAATGTTAACGTTCCCCAAGTCTTTGCCTCAGTAATAATCTTTAAACATAATAGTATCTGCCTGTCGGCTTGTTTTCTCATAGGGAGGGCAACAGAACATTTTGTGTTCTCTTATCTTCAATAGCAATGAAACAGGAGGAGCTCCACAATACGAAACCAAATCTACTGCTATTAATACAACATCCCAGCCACAGAGAAGAGATTTGTTTATTTACCAAAGCTAGAGATGCCTCTCTCTGACCTTTCCAAAGCTTGTGTGCTTTATCTGGGAATAGATTCCTCAGAACTGGGTGCTGGATTTAAAAATATACAGTAAAAACCATACCCCCCACCCGAATAGTCAGAATAAGTGTAACTAGGACACAGTCCATATTCAGTTCTGATTGCTTTGCTAGTGCACAGAGATCAGCTTCCCAAAGCCCACTCGCCTTCCTTCCTGCCACTCAGTGACACATTTAGCTGACTATAACCATACATGGACCCGCTTTCTTTCTGAGGCCTAACATCTCTCTGCAGCCTAAGAAACCTGTCAGGATAGATTTCCTTCTTTGCATAATCAAGAAGTGCTTCAGACTCTGAGGGATTTGGTTGAAAGAACCACCAAAAAAACCCACCGAGCAAAAAAACAGATTGTCTTTTTCTGGAATTCACCCTGCTTTAAAAATCAAACTTTAACTTTCACAGTTTGTTCTATTTAGTGACCTGCCTGGAGAACTTCAAATGATGTCTGCAAGAGTTAAAGCTTGCATTAGCACTAAGGATTCAAACTGGTTTAACCTCATAGACTCACAATCCATTCTATTAAGCTGATACATCCCTCGTATAGAAAGAGCCTCTGAGTGCCTCAAGGTTGCTTTGGTGCTCCTTGGACAATCCTTAATTTCAGTATCCCAACTGTCTGGTTGTCAGAAGTAGCTGTCCTGCAACACAGCTGGTAAAAATGAGTGTGGGCTGGCTCCTCACCCCTCTAGTTTTCCAGCCTGGCATATTAATTCAAATCACCACTGATTTTGGTACCTGCTCCGTCAATGTTTCATATTTTAGCCTAAGCAGACTATTCATGCATTACAGAAGCAGACCTGGGAGCAAGAACTGGAAACCAGGGAAGGAACTGCCCCTACATGTCCTGATTCCAAAGCAATGATCACTAAACAATATATAAAAGGAAAACAGTAGTTATGGCATGTCCTCCTCCTCCAGCACAGTAAAAAGAGAAGGCAGTACACAGTCCTAGGAAAGCCCAGCTTATCTGAGAGCTGTCAGGTAAGCTCTGAGCGTGCTTGCTTAACTGAACCCCCCAGTGATCGAGACTATAGCTGACATCTCAGTCTGGGTTTAAGGCCTGCAGTTGGTTCCCTGCTCCTGACGCAGCTGTGTCATGGATAACTTCCCAGTGCCTGTACACATACAGCGAGGGAGGATACAGGGATGGAAACCAGCATCAAGATGTAAGGTGGCAGCACGACTTCATCCTTGTCAGAAGTACCAGATTTGGGCCAGCTTAAGTTGTATAATGTCAAAGTCTTGTTTTAATTCGATTGATTATTTTGTAGTCTTTAGATACAAGGTGGTGTGGTTTGACAATGCCAGTCACCTGTAGAATTAGAAACAAAAGCCTAGAGTCCACAATAACTGTCTCTAATCACTGGACAATATTGTCTATAAATAAAGTCTTCTAAATATTATTCTCCACCATACAGCAGCTTGGAAGGCCAAAAAACTGTCTTTCATTACTCTAGAAACTACTTCACACTTTGGAAGGAACTGGTTTAGCAATGATGCATCCCCTCATGCTCTGACCAACTTCACACTTCATTATTTCTCCAAATCAAAGTAACAGGCTTTGGGGACCTTGTCTGTATTCCTTCCTACTCAAGTCTGTTCCCATCTGCCTGATCCCCTCAGTGACTTTATAATACTTCTTTTGTGTCACCAGAACTACCACTGCCTCCCAGTCAAACTTCCCACACTGGTCTCTAAAATTGCACTCCCTGCTTTTGCATGTTCAGTTTCTGTATCTGCAAGTGCATGAATAAGGGCTTGTTTGTATGCTCCGAATTTACTATGATCATTTTTACAATTGGAGAACCCTGTACACACAGCAAAGCTCTGGTCCCGTGGAAAACTGCCAGAAAGCATCTGATCCTGGTAATTAGGGGAAAGTTCTGTGAGGAACCTGCAGAAAGAGGTCCCTCACCCCTCCTGACCCACAGCTGGGGTTTCTCCCTGGCAGCTGAACCCGGTGATGTGAGAGGTTAGTCGAGAGTGGGAGCAGATTCCTGTGGGGCTTCACCAGCCAAATTCCTATCTAGCAAAAGGTTGCTACAGCAACTCTGAGCCTCCTGAGATACAGGAATTACTGTAATGGCTGCTGAAATGCCTCCCTGCTGCTCGGAGACAGGATAAGGAAAATCCTTCCCTTTGATGCAGCATGGTTACCCACTGGCACACTTGACATCAGCTCTACAGAAGCACTAGGTTTCCTGAACATGCTCAGGAACTGGTGGCTACCATTCCCTCTTAAGCAACATGCAGTTCCTCGTCTGCATGTAATGCTAACATAGAAATAATAAGCCTAAGCACTACAAAACAAGGACTACAGTTTCAACACTTTTTTCCCATGGAGACAGTAAGAGAAAAAACAAATCATATGACAAAAGTTAATATACTACTGAGTGGGCTGAACAGAATATAGAAACCCATACAAAGCCAAAATATGTATTTTCCAGACTGGAGATTGTGGTTTTCAGAACCACACAGATACAAGAAAACATAAATAAAGCAAAACAGGACAAAACCACTCATAGCTTCTCAGTGACTGTCCAGTAGTTTTTTGGCTGCCTCCACCCTGTGCATGTTTTCCTTTGGCACTTGGCCCACTCACAGGTCGTTCAGTCCACTGGACTATGTGATAAATAGCAGACAGAGATGATGCTTTAGACAGAACGGGAACACTTGTGACCTAAACATGTCCTCAATCTAGAATGGGGTGGACTGAGGATACTCAGGGCATAGAAACAGCAGGTATCAGTGCACACCATTAGTGGAAAAACTTACTCAAAATTGCTCCCATTTCTTTGTTTTTCACTTCTCAGCAACCCAGTTTGCTCTAGAAGCCAAAGATAAAACCAGCAGAATCAGTTTTCTGAACTAATACCTGTGCTAACCTGAAATAACTGGATGACTTTTAAAATCAGTTTTTTAAAAAAGAAGTCACAACATTTGTGCAGCTGCACAACTGAAACCTGAGCATTGCATTTTGGCCACAACAAAAAGGACCAAATTCCTCTGGATATAAATCCAGTAAAATTGGTCCAGTTATCTCCTGGCTGGATTTGGATGCCTAGAACATCCTTTGGGATTGTTCAGTTCAAATTAACAGCACTAATCCAATCTCCTGCAGTGCCAAATGCTATAATGTTTGATGTCAGCATGCAGCATTTTAGGGGGTTTGACACAAGTTTGTCTCTTGTTAACACAGTATTTCATTGGCTCTTACCTTTGGCCAGGCCTGTGAGATTTTGGATTAACTGAAAAGCCTGAGAACATACTACACTTTCAGTAGGTCAAGTCAGAGAAAACCAAATCTTTTTACTTAGTGTCTATTGTGAAGACGACTCTCAGAGATCAAGAAAAGCATATAATGTTTAAAAGAAAACATTTGTTAAGTAAGGATTTCCTGAATTTTTCTGCTTTCTTATTTATACTATGTCCTGGATCTTGTGAAATCACTGTTAATTTCCAGTATTATTTATGGAAGCCAGCCTGTCACTGTTTCCAGCTCCTACAGAGAACTTGCAGTTTTCAGTTTCAGTACCAGGCCATAGTCCTGGCTTAAATGAATCAAAAAGAAAGTAACATACAGCAAGTACTTAACCCTCTCACCCCCTGTCTGAATCTTCACAGGGAGGATCTTTTTCTACCTCCAGGCTATCTCATTAGGTTCCTGAGTCCTGGAAGCTCCTCTTCTGTGACAATTTAGAACTTGGGACTGCACATCTTTTTCAGTGCAGCAGAGGTCAACATGCTCAAATGCTTTGGAGCATTTCTGTTATGCCCAGAGAGAGATTTGAAATATTACCCTCTCAGTTATCAATACAAAAGACTAAATGCCTAAGCATGGAAATAGATTTTAGGAAATGAACAATTTTTATGAGGCTTTGCAGGCTGCCACTATCGATCAAAACTCTTGAATCCACAACAGATAGACAAAGAATAATGATTTAGCACACTGGATCCGTGCTGTCAGCGTGACTGCTCTGCCTTACAACCATGGTGAACAAATCAGCTTAAAGTGTAACCCTCCTCAGCATATGGGTCCTGGATCTGCATGCTGCAGCACTATGTGCTACCATTCACAGCTGCATGAACTAATGCCAAGGAGTTTTAAAATGTTAGCAAATCAGAAATCAACATTTTACATTCATTTTGCATGAGTAGAAATGACCGTGTATATAGTACAAGGCAGTACATAATGAGGTTGATGAAGTTTACGTGACTGCTGTCTAAGGAAGGTTGTTAATGATTGCATAGGATGGAGCATTCATGAATAGAAAAGGATGAGAGAGAGCAATAATAAGTAACTTATTTAAAACTCTGTTCAGGTGCTCCCTTACCTTACAGCCTTCTCATCTGACACCTACAGCTTTATGTCACATGACAGAAGACACACAGCATCTCTGCTCTGACTTCAGTATCACACCAGCATCAGTTATAGCTGCTCTGGAGCCTCCTAGGGTGACAGATAAAGGTTACAATCGGATAATGACCCATCTGGGTGTCAGTAGGATGGAATATCAGAGTTTTCAAATGCTTTTTTGAAAACCCAGGGAAATACATCCTAAAAGTCTTTATTTAGAAGAGAAAGTATTAGCACTGCAAAACCAAGCACGCACTGAAACTGGAAACTTTCAGGGTTAGAAAAATAAGACAGGAATCTTGTAATTAAAGATTAGGGCATATACATGGAAAGGCAACCTTTATTCTGGCATTTTCTAACTTTGGTGTACTTGCAAATTATTCATATGTTGGCAAGGATTTTGTATATGTAAAATGTATGTATTATATATAGAACTGAATTAATCTCTGATATATTTTTGCCTCATAAATAGTTTGCTGTTTCCATGCTAGAATCTACAGCATTAACATATTCAGATGCCAGTTGCTGGATTTATTCTCTTCTTGATAATCCAAGGGCCGAGCCTGGCCGTGCTCAGCCTTTCCAAATTTCAGTCTTATCTAGCATTTTTCCTAAGCCACCCCGATAAAGTATCTCAGTGTCCTGAGGTGAAGTGATTCTCTTGTCCAGGGGCTCTGGATTGCTAGGGTTTTTCTCCTTCATCTGCCACACAATTCTGAGCTCAGGCATTCAGACTGATGACCAATGCAAGGCTGCACAACAAGCTCTAAATAAAAAAGTCACTTTAAAAACACTGTTTTAGCAAGAGCGTGGCCCATCTATTTCAGTGTGCAACAAGCCACATAAAGACCAACATGGTGAATCTGAAAGTAATCTTCATGTAGAATTAGAAATGGAAGACAGACTGGAGAAGGAGACCCACTCATTCATCTTCTTGCAAATCATGTACAAATGTGACATATTCATTTGCACTTGAATTATTTCATTCTTCAGAGGAAAGCAAAAAAGAAGTTTCCTACAAATTTTTTCCCCATCAATTTTTGAAAAAATGCTTGAGTTAATAAATTATAAAAGGAAAAAGAACATATTTAACTTTTATTGCATTCAAATTTTGAATTATACACAAGGTTCATTTTCAGTCATGTCTTCTTTTTGTAATAGAAACGTTCTGCAAAAGCAGCAAAACTGCTCCTTGTTGCTCTGTTGCTGTTTGTTATCTCAAAGCCCTTTAAGGGAAAGTGAGTTTCTCTGTATTATGCAAACACTTCAGTCCGTTTCATTCAGTGAAAACTGAGGCACACAGAGACAGGCATTGAGGTCTCTGATAAATCTGAGAGCAGAGCACAGAGCCTTCAGTCTCCCATCTGCACACCCAAGCCTCAGCCTTCTTCCTTCTGTCCTCCATATGTGCACTTCCAGCAGACTAAAAAAGCAGGCAGTGCACTAAGCATCCTCTGACATGCTTACAGAACTAATGTGTCCACAGAGCACAGCAAACAGATATTGAAGATGCCAAGAACACTAAACATGTTAGGATCAGGAAATCCTGATTGCTTCCATTGAGAGGCTAATGAAAGATAATTGTGTACATTTGCCGTCGGTAACTCAAATATCACTTCCTTATAACAATATGGATTACTTAATCTGCAAAGGTCAATGAGTTATTCTTTAGTTCCTTCCAAATGCCTGTGCAATGAACTTTGCTATTTTTAATACAGATTTCTCAGCAAAGAACTGGTGGTACGGGTTTGAGGCTTAGAACGCTTCTCAACCTGAAAAAAACCTTTCATCTCAGTGTATTTCTAACACTACCCATATAGCTTTAGAACTGTCAGAGACTTCCCTGTGGCATTCACACACAAGTTGCACAGAAGCTAGCACAAGCTCAGCACGTGAGGAGTTAAATTATCAATTTTTTTTTAATCCTCTTGCAATATAAATGATTATTGAAGCTGAAACACAAAGATTTAGGAAAACTGAGATACGCCATCATCTGAAGTGTGACCATGGTTAAGAGCAGTTTGGATGAGCAACTTGGCATTGTCAGGCACATCACTTTAAAAAAGAGAACCTAAGATGGAAATATTGCAGCTCAACAGCTTATCAAAACTGCATAAATGCACAGAGAATGGTATGAATGAACACAATCCTAATCCTGTGCACTAAACTACACAGCTGCTGACTCCCCATCTCACCCATGTGCTGTTCCATTGAAACCATGTTTGTATGGATACTCAACACAGCCTACAGGTTTGGGGGCTGTATTCTGAACCAGGGTGGATAGTTTGAATAGCACTAGAAATCTCCATGCAGAAGCAGGACAGCAGGGTTTAACTTAGCAGGTAGTGGAATGCACAAACACAGCACAGAGACAAGACTGGGGAATTAGTCTGGTGGCAAGTAGCAGCTGAAAGCTGA
This sequence comes from Psittacus erithacus, assembly GCA_009867235.2. Lineage (NCBI taxonomy): Eukaryota > Metazoa > Chordata > Aves > Psittaciformes > Psittacidae > Psittacus > Psittacus erithacus. Next base: position 22,364 of record WYDI02011533.1, read on the forward strand.
TTGAATACAACAGATTGGGCTTTCATACTGGCCAGATAAGCGGCAGCTATTTAAATGGAGAACTAACAGTTTTGCTCTTAATTATTTCTAAACCTTCCAGCTAATGCAAACTCAGGATGACATAGTTTGGCCTCAATTAATTATTTGCTATTTCTGTATGAATCCGGTTAAGAGAAAGCTGAATGGTTTGCTGGGAATTTCTGCCTATTGAAAATCGTTCTTGTAAGTGCTTGGCTTCTTTCTCCAAACAGCTGTCATGTAAGTAACTGAATATACACCTCCCCAAAATGTTCACTTTCTCCATCTCAAGTGGAATGTCCTTCTGGATTGACACTGCCCTGCAAGACAACAAATGGTCATCCTTCTGGCCCAGTGGCAGGTGGAAGGCCATGAAACTCCAGAGCTAAAATTGGAAAATTTATGCCTTCAGAAAAGGGAGATCCCTATCTCATCAGTTAAGTATCATTTACTTTTTGGTCTGGGAGGATCTGAGATTGTGGCATTTCTATGTATAGCACAGCTTTTGCTAGAATTTTCTGAAAGGATATTACAGGTTTTCTCTCAGATACTTACCCAGTCATGGGAAAGCTCAAAGAATAAACAATTACTAATAAAAATGTCAAACCTCTCCCAGACATCTCTGAAATGAGAGAATGACCTTCCAAAATATGTTTCAGCAGACTGCTTTAACGCAGCTACTTCCAAAAGTGAGCACTTGAGCTTTGTTTTTGTATTTGCATTTCTACACACCCTCCTTGATAATCTCTCTGTGTAAAGTGCTTAGGATCTCTCATCAATACTAATCCAATATGGATCCAGTGTAGACACACAATAGCACTTGTGACAAATGGGACAGAATGTCCTGCATGACATTTATTCAGGTTGTGAGAGGGCAGATACATAAAGATTATAGCAGCATAAAGTAAAAAAGGTTCATGTAGACAACATATGATCTAGCGTAAAGACTGCTGACTGGCACAAAGCCAACTCATCAAAAAGTCTCATACACATTTTTACTGTCACGGTGAATTTATAGCCTGAGATTTTTATATTCCCTTCATTAAAAAAATCCCACCCTTCAATGTCTGCTTTTTATTTCTTCATACTCAGGAAAGGAAGAATGTCCTCTCACCACACTGAAGTGAGAATGAATGTAACTGAGCCTCTTTCCTAATCAGAGTAATTGAATTGATTCTTCTTTGAGCCAAAACAGCAAAAAAGGAAACTACTGGTACTGCTTCAGTTTACCATGGCCTCCAGGCCTCTTTTTTGGGTGATTCAGAAGGAATTAAAACATAAAGAAGCAGCAACAAACAACAATTGAGAAAGGTCAGCCAGAATAAACAAAAGGATTAACCGGAAAATCATAGTTTCAGGTGATGACCACAGCTTTCTAAGCAAAACGTGTAAAAGTATAGGTGATAAGGGATTTAATCAAAAAGCTGGACACAGCATTTGGTAACAGCTGAGATGACTTTCATACAAGCCTAGCCACAGGGAAAGATACAGGACTTTATCTTTCCCATCAGCCAAGATGTCTGTACGGAAAGAAGGCACATAGAAGCAATAGAAGTTGATAAGGGCTCGAGCACACCATATTTAGCACAAAATGGCTAGAAAATTCCCAATTTCAGTATTCTGAGGCCTTAACAGATGTCACACCTAAACTTGTCTCAGCATACAAGGATACTGAATGCTCCAAGTTTTCTTATGGATGATGAGCATCCACAGGCTTTGACAGAATACCTGCCAGATTACCAGGACTCAGCGAGTGTGAACATTGTGAAAAAAGTGGTACTTGCCTTTAAAGGTCAGTCTAAGCGGTGGAGATCTTCCAGCCTTGCGGAGCAGCATGGAATTCTTCACAGCAAATATGAATTAGCAAATGCACTTATCCCTTCCTACAGTTGTCATAAAACAGGTGCTGCATGAACACAGACCAGAAACAATTCATGTCTTTACATTCTCAGTGAGATTTTCATTGCCTCTCTTCTTGGTCTTTTCTGTGACATTTGAAATGTGAAAACTCTTGTATGTGCAGGGTAATCAAGTTCACATTTGGGAATGGTACATGAACACAACATACTGCCCTGAGGCTCACGCCTGAAGGAATTTCAACTGTGCAGAGATGGAATACGTGAAGACAGAAATACGAGGAACACAGCGACATTGCTAACTGTGAGCATAGATGGGTATTACTGGATTGATAAAAATAGCACGGAGAGGTAGAGGTGCCTGTAAAATGATATGATTTGGAACAATAGTGCTTCACACTCATAAAGAGCAGTGTAAAGAGCTATACAAGCATTGTTCTAGTTCAGTGCTGCCATAAACTCCCCAGATGAAGGCAGCACCAACTAGTATAGCTGAGCAATGTGGGGCAACAATGTTTGCTGGATTCTTCCAGTGACTGCTTCAAAACTTCTGGCTGCCACACCGAAATTATTCCTGAAGTATCTGGTGCTCCTCCTTCATCTCCTGCAGGGGCGACGGAAGCTACAACCTGGCCCTAATTTTGCAGGTAGTCTCAACAAGTCCAGTAAATGGTCCAAAGCGTTCCTGGCACAGTGGAGCAGACACGAGCAAGAACTGGCCTTTAACAATAGCTACCCAAAAGAGACAGAATATGTTTTCCAGTTATGAATTCTGGATTAAAAGTTACAAACTCCAGACAGGCAGTTTGTACTGCACCTTCCATTTCAGCTACAGGTGTGAAACAGATTCCTGAATCTGCAGTGAGAACAACGTAGGACAATGTCTGCTAATGCTTTTGCTTTTTGTTTGCAGACACTGGAGAAGAAAATCTATTCGCTCCAGAATGGAACAAGTTTTAACCCAAGCTTCATTTCACTACTCTACTGAAGGCAGCATTACACAAATATGTTCAAAAGCACAATTTGGGACAGTATGTTTTTCACATTTTCTGTGCTGTAAACAAGAAAATGAGATTATTTAATTTTTCATTTTATTTAATCATCCTCTCAGGCCTCATATTTCTCTCGACTGCATATCACTATATTGTCTTTGAATGTTGTTGCTAAATGCCATTATTTTTATTGTTTGTATAGGGCAAAGAGGGACAAAATGCTTATCTACTGTCACACAGGCCATGGACAGAGTTAGAACTGTGGGGTTTTTTAATTCTAATCCACTGCTCAATAACAGAAAATTCAGACTCTTCATCTACTATGCACATGGATTTAACACATTATTTTGCCCAGTTCAACGTATTATGTCTCCAGATGGCTTTTTCTTAGAGCTATACAGCTGGAGTACTAAAGTGTTCTGAAAAGTCCCAACTGAATTTCAAATGAATATCAGAAATAGACAAGGATATACATGATACATGCAGAATGTGTATCTAGGGAAATCACAGAAGATCTAGTTTTCACTAGTTGGTTATACATAAATTATTTAGGCAATCTCAGTAAGCCTGTTGATTAGCTGGAGGCAAAGATATCTATTTTAGGTGTGCTTAGGGTAAGGATTAACTCATGAAACTTGGCTAGCATTGCCCATGAAATAGCTAGAACCATTTCAGCAACCTCATTCAAAAATTAGGTACTCTCCTTTTTTATCACTTATTATTCTTTTTAACAAAGAGGACAAGATTTTAGAAAATCATGTGATAAATGTCTTACAAAACTACACTAGAAACTATTTAGGGTGATTGGAGAAGAAACAGGACTGGGAGCCAGGAGACTATTTCTATTTCTAGTTCTGCCATAGACTGTGTGACTATGACTTTGAACCTCAGCTCCCGTTTTTGTGAAGGGGGATGATAATTCTTACTGTTCTGTCAGGGATATCGTATCATAGAATTTTCATTAAGGGTTATGAAATACTTGAGATCCTTGATTGGAAGAAGTTGCAAATGCAAATTAATAATCACGTAACAGCAATCACAGCATCAGCACTATTATTATTATTGTTGTTATTGTTATTATTGATGTTTGTTAATGTTCTTAATATCATATTAGAAGCTCAATAGCATTGTTATAAAAAGCCCAACCTGCACATAGAAGATCACTGTAGCTCACTTCTAGGAACAAGAATGCTGCCAGCATCATTTCAACATGGGAGTGGAAAAGAATTCTTTAAGTTCTCCATCTGAGCAATTGTAGGTGGTAAAAATTAATATCTTTTCAATAATGCTTTGTGCCATAGGAGCAGAAGCAGCTTTCAGAGCTTAACAGTATTTTTAAGATAAGACTCAGGAGAGGTTTTCTTTTTCTAACAGAACTGGGGGGAAGGAATAATAAAACCAAACCACCCAGGATTTCATCTTTTAGAAAGCCAGAGCCTTGAAATAGAACAAGTATTGTAGGTCAGGATAATTTGAGTTCACGTGCAACACCACTGACATATAAGAAATATATGCACAAACAGAGAAAACCAGATCTCTTCTATTGGGAGCCTTGAGCTCTGACAGATTAATTGTAAGAATTCTGTTCTATGAGTGACCCAACACTACCCTGAGTAATTTGGGAGGTTAAAACTCCATCAAAAAGCTGTAATTTGTGTGAAATACCTGTATAGATTGTATCAGATTGTAGGAATGTGGTGAGGAAGTGGAAATGCGGAAGATGAATATAACATTTATTCCAGTAAAGAAAATGTGTTCAGATTTGGCTCAAGTCACATTAATAAGGAATGGAGGAAGTCCAGCAGTTTCTCTTTTCCTCCTGAACAGCCCATGCTAGAAAGCAGGTGTAAAAACCTTAAGAAAGGTAGGGGAAGGTGATAGACACAGTGTAATCGTACTCATTAATCTTATCGCAGAAATATTGCCTTTCGAAGAACAAAACGCAGGATTGTGGGTGCAAACCAAACAGAGCATTTGGTTTCAATCCCTCATTTTGTCTTATTGCATGAGAGAGGAAAAAAAAACAACATAAAGGGACCACATAACCAATAGAAGAGCTTGTTTGATGGTATGCGGTAATTTTATTAATATCTGAAAACTGAAGTATGTTACTTCACTCATATCTGTCTGTGAGTTTGGAGGAAATCCTCCACAAAAAGCACAGAAAGTAACTTCAGCTGATATCGTATCACAGAATGTCACAAGGCTTATAAAAGTGGTAGCCATTAGTCCCAAACAATGGCAGAAAATGAAGTAATCTCCATGACCAAGAAAAGCTTTTCAATCTTACATTATTGCTACTCTCCTACATGGAGTGCATCTGGATGTCTTCCTTTCAATCTTGAGAAATCAGAGTGTGACTTCCCAGTGTGGTTCAGTAAATTCATGGAATGACAGACATCCATTGCATGGTGGAACTGCTTCTGGTACGTATCTATTGTTTATACCATCTTGATTACAGCCTCTGATAGAGTCAAGAGATGGAAAAAAGGAAATAAAAAATGTTTAAAACAAGTAATTGAGATGGTTCACTTTAACCAGAGTCTTACTACAAAGCCTGTGTAAATAGGTGAAAAGATAAGAGACTGACTTTACTGAGCTACCTTCTGGTTGTCATTGCCACTCTCAGACAAATACAAATATCAATACCGACAGACTAACGCAAACATATGACAAGTGTAGCTGTTTGTGTGCTTTTCTTGAACATCTTTCCCTTCATCCATCCTACCACAGCCAGGATCATGCAAAGCACTGTGGATAAGTACAATCCACTGTTTTGCTTTCAGTGTACAAAACTTTGATTCCATCCCCATAAATATCTATGAAGCAGGAAAGGAATTTGAATTTATAGTGCTCCTAGAGAAGGATACAATGGTACTATTAATCTACAATAATTATTGTCCTACCTTGTACCTGGTAGTTTCTAGGATTTGTCATTAGCTGCTAAGTACCAGGCTAGCTCACCTCGACCTGACTAATACACAATATGTCAAAGACAGTAAGTCAAGGCAAACTCTAAATGCCATGTTTGCATTTCTAACATACTCAAGAATTACAGAAAGAAACTGTCAACTCAAGTTTTAACACTATAAGAAACAAGGCTGTGTTGTGTTTTTATGTGTCCAAATTGGTACTGTTCTCCTGACTGATAGCTTCAAAACTGAAACAATTTCTTTGCTCAGGAAGTGGTGGCCCATGTCCTAGGGCAAAGTAATTAATCTTTCACTGCACTATTAAGCTCTACTGCTAAGTACTATACCGTATGATCACAGCTATAACATTCCAATTAGCCATCAACTTGTTATAGATATAAAATGTAGGGCAATTTTATAACACCTTACAAAGCACAAATTGCCATTTTATAAATATTGAGTTTGACCACGCAGCCTCTGCAAACTTGGTAGCATCCCCAGCCCGTTCCACAGAGAGCAAAATTGAGAACCAGAAGCACACAAGGGATATTTACACAGGAAAAAATGGCAGCTAGCTGCCAAATTAATCAGAATTAGACCTTAATTAGATGGAAAATTAAGGTCAGGATGAGATAAGAATTCAGATCTCATGGGCACTGACCAGTGTTTTATTTCTAAAGTTGTTGTGCCTTTTTAAGATAGCAGCCAAGTTGATTTCCCTTTAAGAGAAATGACTGGGCCATCAAATAAGGATAAATTGTTTTTCAGATATGCATGATGGATCTTGATTCTGATAGAATGTTGCTCTATCCCATACTTCTAGCTCTCCTACTGACGTCAGCATGGGATAGACAGAAAGATTTTTCCAAACAGGGAAATGCAGATTATTGTGGCAAATACTCTACTGGAGTCTTTGGTGACAAACCAAGTGACTGTCAATAGGATGGAGAAACAAAGGAAGAAATCTACCAGTCCAAACTGTGATCTCTTATAGTCACCGCCACAGAGATCGGAATCTGTCTCACTGTCTCTTTTACACTCCCAAGGCAGCAAGCAGCTGCTGTGTGCAGGAACAGTGATCCAATTCTAGAAATCTCCCAGCAACACTTACCCTTTGTATTCACAGTCTCCTAGTCTCAATCGAAGTCAAATTCTACCTGCTCCTGATATGGGAACACACATTGCCTTGGAATAAAAATTATTCAGAATAAGCTCAGATTATGTTAATTATCAAAATTCAAATTAATATTTTATCACTGATTTTTCTACAGGCTTTGTGTAACTTTTTCAACTCAGTATTTTTTGCATTTTGCTGTTTAAGCTATAAGCTTCTTACAGGGGTACAGCGGGGAAAAAGCCCTCTTGACATAATACTATGAAATCAAAGAGCAAGCTGACTGGAAAAAACAGTTACTATATTTAAACTGCATTATCCTATGACAGAATTGCAGTTTTAAAACCTTTCCACTTTGATACAGCACATTTGCAGTATTTTAATATGTCTTAGTAGATTTCAAGTAGCTGAAACATTTTAATAACCTTAATTTAAGAGGAATAAAATAGTACTGTAGGAGGAAGAAACAATTCCCCTATTTGTCACTTACAAAAACTTGGATTTGAAAGCAGCTGGGGTAGTAAGAGCAGTGAGTTTGGTGGGCTCAACCTAAGCCCCATTAGGCAATTAGCCAGTCTGTAAAAATCATGACATAATTTGGCACAATGAAGCAGAATAGTATAACTTCGTCTGTGTGCACTGAAAAAGATGCATGCCTGAAACAGGAAGGTTATTGCAGGTTCAGGTGTATTGGCTCCATAAACTGGCATTTTGTGTACTGCCCATCGGTGCTGCATTTAGCTCCAGTAAAAACTATTACTCTTATCTGTAAATTAAGCTACAGAAAGTATGTTTTTGTGTACAGCAAGAGACAATTCGTATTACAACCAGTAACTCTACTGTGAATCTGCTTTGCAGCAACAGGAATGACTTAATGTTATTGCAATTTGAAGGAAAGCATCCTGCAGTCCTCTCTCAGGCCAAATTCCCATTTACTTCAATTAGTAAGCATTACAGGAACTGTCTTAATGCTGCTGCCTGATGTGTTGGCTGCTTCTTCTAATATATTACAGTGAAAAAAAAAGATAATAGGCCAAATGCATGAATGGTGTACTTCCATTATGTGAATGGAATTTTATCAAGGCCAAAGCTGGCCCATTGTGTCATGTCTCTTTCCAAGGTACCACCCTAAGGGGTTCCACTTTGAAAACAAACTGCAACTTCACAGCAAAATAAATTGGTTTCCTTCTTCCTTGAAGGTGGAGAATGTAAAACTACCTGCACCTTCTGGAGGTATTAGTCCCCTAGAAGCTTTCATGGTCTTGCGCTGCCTAAGGCAGAGCTGAGGTGCCATCATACTGATTTGGGAATACTTTACCACCTTCTTTAAGAGACAAGACAATTCTAATTCTGTGTGATATCAAGTGATGCCAAAATTAGTAGGTACTGCTTCTGCTGCAGTATCTGCATGGGTCTTTGTTCATTCTGCACTACACTGTCCAGACCAAGCATCATATCTGCAAACATCATTCAAACATGCATCTGTCAGATCTTTAATCATTTGGAGGATATCACCTGCAAAGAAATCCTCACACTGGTCAGCTACCTGTAGTCTTGCACATATGCGGAAAGACAGGGAAGATACTGTGAAGGAAATACAGAGTTTATTCTGCTCTGGAAAGACCTGTAGATTAGTCCTTAATTCAGTCATTCTTCTCTCAAAATTCACTGAGCCATAACAGAACACAGGACAGAAATAAACACAGGAAGAAGACTACGTTCAAAAGATGGAAAAAAAGGGGAAAACCCAAGTCCTCTATTCTTAATGCACGAGAGAGCAAACAGTGGAAGTGAAGTTGTCAAGCTGTAGGTGAACTAGTGAATCCCAGAGAATGCCTAGAGTTCCCTAGGATTTGCTAGAATGCAAACTCTATTCACTTTCTCAGCAGCATTTCCACCTGTTAACAAGTTAGACTGAAAGGACACCATATCTCTTTTATTACATGCTCTGCCAAGCTCTAATTGCACATGCCATGGTTCTGGTATGCTTAAAATAATTTTCCATAAGCCTTTTTGGAAACAGGCACAACAAGGAAACCAAGAATGACATACAAAGTATATCAGAGTGAGAAGGAATATGAAATATAACCCCAGTTTCTTTCTAATATGAGTTTGGTTTGAAAATTGCTACTGATGCTTAATTGTATTGCTCTTAAATAGAATGAAAATGAAAGGCAGGACTCTGAAGTCCTTTACAGGTGCTCTTGTATATGAAGGCTACTAAAATACGCTTCTGTGTAAAAACATTGCTGTGGTAAATGCATTTTGACAAAAAAAGCTTACATATATTGCAGGCTCTGTTAATGTGGTGGAGGAGAAGAAACTACTTATACAGACATACTGTGCTGTCAGTGAAATATGTTAATTCAACTAGCTGGCATTATTCTGTATATAATGATTGTGGAAATTATGTAATTTTTAAATGTTGCATACACACATAATATGGCGACTGGCACTGAGTCTATCACCCAGAGGTGTCTGAAGACAGAGGTATACATGTACATATTTGTGTGTTAGAGGACACTGAAGGTAGGTGTGGGTTATGTGGGCCCACGTAACGACAGGCATCGATCAGCAGTTTTGTTGGCATCAAGTGTGTGTTTTCAAAGACATATTGTTTTGTGAGAGTATTAATTTCAGATGCTTGTGCACCTTGTGACTTCAGTTCTGTTTTGGGGATGACAGGATGATGTATTCATAGAATATCAAGAAAAGTGTTAAAACTGGTTAAGAAACATACAGTTAACTATATGCAACTGTCATGTTGATCTCTGTAACAGGGTATGTCTATTTATGTGCAGTGTGAGGTAGTAGTAGGAGAAGCAACATAACTGCATTCAAGCCACATGGGGCCACACCAATTAATCCTGCTGATATGCAAGAGAAAATTAATATGGGAAATGCATGGAATAAATAATTCCCATTCCTGTACTAGATCATCAGATCTAATTCATGGATTTTCATTCAGAACTGCCCTGTGAAGTGTAGGCATGCTGTGAAGTTATCCTTATATGAACAATGGCTAGTTACAGAGAAGTCTCTTTTAGGGCACTTGTACTTTTAATAGAAAGTATATAGGTGCCACACATACCCTAGAAAATTGTGATTTTATATTGACCGTCCCCTCTCCTTACTCCTTTTGCTAATACAGAGGTAAGACTAAGATATTTTTCTTCCAGATCAGAAATTCAGTTTCTTATAGCATGGTACTGTGGGTGGTTCAAAACAGTGATGGGTATGCAGATTGTATGTAGGATCTGCATTTATGTAAGCCAGCACGCATGTAGAGATCAGCTTTTATATTTGCACACGCATATACAAGAACATCACTTGGCACCAACAGGTTTTTAAGGGAAGGTGTTTACACTGCGTACTGAATGGCTTGCAATGTGTCGTGCATGTATTGCAGGTGTCATTATTGTCCGTTGGTGTTGACCTCCCTCAGTTTGCACTGTGTTCATTGAAGTTTCTGTGAATTATGTGGTGGGGAAGCTAAATCAAGTTGGTTTTCTGCGTTCTATATTGGTTTGTGAGTCTGTGTCAGTTATCGAGGTAACTGGTAAGGAAAGCTGGTATCTCACACCACACACGCTGCTGAAATCACACCGTGCAGTTTATACCTCCTTCTGTTATCGCTGTGCAAGCCAGGGCTGAGTGTGCGTGTCACTGTTATGCCGGCGGGGCAGCGTGTTGACGGGAACTGGGGAAGTCGTGCAAAGGGCATTGCTCAGCATCAGCACAGGCCTCGTCAGAGCAGGGGCAGGATCTCTGGGGAACGACCCTCTCGGTGCTAGCGTGAAGGCACAAAGCCCTCGCTTCCCTCCTTCACCTCTGGCACACTCATGGCCGGATGAGGCTCCTGTCACCACAGAGGCGGGGGCAGCCCCACACTCACCCTTTGGCTGGACGAGGCTCCTGTCACCACAGAGGTGGGGGCAGCCCCACACTCACCCTTTGGCTGGATGAGGCTCCTGTCACGGCAAGAGGTGGGGGCAGCCCCACACTCACCCTCTGGCTGGATGAGGCTCCTGTCACCACAGAAATGAGGGCAGTCCGCACAGTAAGGCTGACGCTCCTGTCACGACACAGGCCGGGGCAGCTCAGCGCCAAACCTCTGCGTCGATTCGCCTATCGCGACAGCGCGCACCGCGGGCGGCGGAGGGAGGGCAGCTCCCCTCAGCGGGCGCGCGCCCCCTCAGCTCTCCCGGTGCGGGTTGAGGTCGGGACAGCGAGCGGCCACGACGGTTCACGCCGGGGCAGAGGGGCGGGATAGGGGCCACCCCACCTGTGGGCCTCTCCCACTGCAGAGCGAAAACGCTTCCGCTGCCGCCGCATGAGGTCTGCATCACCCGCCGCCTCCGCCTCCGCCTCCTCCTCCTCCTCCGAACCGAGGGCGGGCGGGCGACCGCGCTGCGCAGGGCCGCGCCAGGCGCCGCTGCCACCGCCTCAGCGCCGCGGGGCGGAGCCGCGCCTTCGCCCCACCCCGCGCTGCGAGCCCCGCCAATGAGCGGCGTCCACATGCCGCGGCGGCGAGAGGGGCCCGGGCGGCCCTGCTCCGCTGAGTTACATTAGAGCAGCCGCCGCCGGTGCGCGACGGGAGTGAGCGGGTGTCCGCGGCGAGGCCGGAGGAGGGGGGCGAGTGCAGCCCGAGCCGTGACGGCGACAGCGGCCTAGGGCTGGCTGTGAGGGGAGGGGGCGATTCCGACCCTTCCCGGTAGAGGCGAGAGGCGGGCAGCGGGGCACCTACGCCTTTTTCTTCCCACCCCGCCTCCGGAGACGAGCGCGGTGAGGCGTGCCGTGCCGTTATCGTCTTTTGCGGGGGCGGCTCGGAGCCCGGGGAAGCGAACGGAGAGGCCGCTCCGTCACCTGGACGCGGCCCATCCCCGAGCAGGCACCCGCCGCACGCCCGCGCCCCTGAAGCGGCAGCGGCTCCGGGGGCCCGCGCTCTCACCAGCTGCCCGCCCGGAGCTGGGGGGTGCCTGAAGCCCCGCTCATCCCTACCGGAGAGGCCGCTCGGCTCCCTCGGAGGGTGTGTGGGGTGGGGGGGGGGCGAGGGCTTTTTTTTTTTTTCCTGGCTCCTTTCCCCCCCCTCCCCCTTTTTTTTTTTTTTCCTTTTTCTTCTTTTTTTAATCTTTTAAGTATATTTTTCTCCCCCTCTCGTCCTCCCCTCAGGAAGCGCTGAGGTGGGCTCGGGTGCGCCTCTCAGTCGCGGGAGGGGGTCTATGGTGATAGCACGGGGGTGGTGGGGCAGAGAGCGAAGGGCTGAGGAGGGGGCTCGCCGCCGCGCCCGCTGAGGAGGAAGAGGCGAGGCACCATTTGCTGCTCCCTGCCCCAGCCATGGAGAACGCGCACACAAAGACTGTGGAGGAAGTTTTGGCTTATTTCGGCGTCAACGAAAGCACTGGGCTCAGCCTGGAGCAAGTCAAGAAGCTGAAGGAGAAATGGGGCTCCAATGGTAGGTGAACCGGTCGGCGCCGTCGCCTCCCCCCGCCGCGGGGATGCTGTCGCTGGCACTCGTCGTCTTCCCCTTCTCCTCTCTTCCATCCCTTTCCTCTTTTAAGCTCATCCTTCCCGGGGCCCTCTTTCGAGGCCTAAACGTGTGTGTATTTGCGAAGCCGGCATCTCTTACAGGACCCGGAATAGGAGCGAGGGAGAGAAGATGGCTGACTTGAACTCCACCTCGTGGGTTTCTTTCATACCCCGAGCTCGCAAGGCTGCTTTGGGAAGGAGGATGTCACCTCCGTTTCCTTTCACCTTAACGCTGGGAAATCTTCTTCTGGTCTGAAATGAAGCCCTGTGGGTTGTTTATTTATGATTTTAATGTGGGTTTTGTCCGTCTTGACCTTCATTTTCCCCTGCTTTTCAGTGCCTTTCCGTCCCTTATTTTACATTCTTCTCTCGAGTCGGGGCACAGAATTCAGCCGATATTTCTTTTTTTCCCGTAATCCTTGCTGCTTGGCCTTCTCAGCCCCTTTTGAACTCCAATGCTGTTGTACTAAACTGAAGAGCTATGAGAAAATTATACGGTGGGGTTTTTTTTTAGCTTTAACACTGCTTTTTTGCCTCTTGGAATTACCAAATCTAGTTGTGAGGAAATGGAAGGGAGAGCAGAAATAGGAAAATGCCCTTAAAATGGAGGAAAGAATCTGAAATATCTTTAGCCAAGTTTGTTGTTTGCTTTTGATTCTTTAAGTGAATGTGGAGGAAAACCTTTGTCAGAAAGCGTTTGAAAAGCGTTTCGAGCCTTTGACCCTTTGTGTGCAGCAACAGCACAAGTCCCACAGCTGGCTGGAGTGATGACTTGGCTGAATTGTAACCCTTGGCACATTCCGGCTAACCTCTAAGTGTGTTAAAATGCAAACCCATCAGGCCTATTCAGATGCTTTAATGAAAAGAGCCACCTTAATGAGGCTTTCAGTATGTCTGTCAAATCCAGCCCAGCTGGGTGTGCAAACCAGGAGCGGTATCTAGTGGATGCCTTGCAATGCTCTCTAATGTGTTTCTCCAATGATCTTTTTTCTTTGACATGCTTCCTGGAAAAATCTTCCGCTGACAGAGTTACCAGCAGAGGAAGGTAAGTGTGTTCATGAAATCTGCTAATTCTTGTTGATAATTCATCCTTTTTTAATGGTACATAACTAAATGGCTTTGTTACATATTGCAGGGAAAACCTTGCTTGAGCTTGTGATTGAGCAGTTTGAAGACTTACTAGTTAGAATTCTGTTGCTGGCAGCTTGCATATCTTTTGTAAGTATGATTTTTTTTGTTTCATAGGCTTCTGTATCACAGAATGACATGTATAGGAGCTGTATGTGTGCAAGTTACTCTTTTTCCAAAGGTAGAAGTATAAAATACAAAGTAAATTGCAATCTCTTAAATCAGGTGCCTTGTGCAGAGGTTTCCTTATGCTAGAAACCAAAAATTTTAGGGGATCTTTCATTGCATGAGTCATAAGTACGTAACCACACTTGACAGGTATTTTAAAAAGTGCTTCTCATTCAACCTGGTTTGCTTATTTGAGGTGGGATTTCCCAATGCTTTTGTTGGCTTTGAAAACTAACCTTGAGTAAGTGTTTAACTGGACATTCTTCTTGCCTTTGAGTTAATCGTTATCGAGCTCAATGTATAATCATTGGAAGACATTTTTGGATGCAGTGCGGACTGTAAATAGAATTTACATGGCGAGTATTCCAGTTGCCTTCCCTTCCTGATAATAGCAAGGTGACAGTTGTTGCTTTTGACAGTGACAGGAATGATGACGGCTGTGATGGCACCATTGTTGACCAAATTTGGTAACTGACCTTTGAATAGTCTAGTCATTTAAATGGACATCTTGCTTTACCTACAGGATTAAAAGAATAAGAACTATTTTAACTTTTTTAATTTTAAAAGCATTTTTATGCAATCTTTTTACCTAATGTGTGAAGGGTATGTGTTTGCTGAAAAACTGAGAAGGAAGATAAAGGCTAAGTATAGAAGGAAGATGAAGGCTCTATGTCCTGGGGAACTGGACAACAGAAACAGAAGCATGCAGAGCATTAAATTGTTTAGATTGGAGTAAAAGTTTATAGTAGACTTTGCCCTGGAGTTGTAATTAACTACTTAAGAAAAAATAAATGCTGCAGCTCTTGGGGGGAGTGGAAATTGTGGTGACCCTTTAGCTAAGGGTAAACTAATAGGATGGTCAGAGGAGAATGTGCTCTGGGACTGTTCTGTTTGATGGAGGAGGGTTGCTTTGTTGTGGCTGCTGCAGCACACACTGTATTGCTCTTCTTCCACCAAGGGAGGCTTCAGCTATCCTCATGCTGACACTTTTCAAAGCGCTTTGGGTTTTGGTATGCATGTACCATCACCAGTTGAGCGTTGGTCTTGACCATGGAGACGGATGTGCTTTACTCACTCTTCTGTTTCATGGGGAGTAAATCAGGCTGGCTGTAGAAAATTGAATGAACAGATCATTCAAAAGCTTTTTTTCCTCTTCTTTCCCATTTTCTCCTCCCAGAGGGTAAGAAGGGGATGTATTTCTGTACCTGAAGAGGCGTGACTTTCATGTCATGAGATAAATGACAGTGCAGAAGTTTGTTAGCCTTTCATGCCAAAGTACATTGTGTGGTTTTATTACAGCCAAGTAAGTGGAAAATCAAATTCACCAAACTTCTAGCTTTTATTGTTGAATCTGAGTAAGTACAATACCAGACTGACAGAGGTCATAGAACGTACACTGCCAAGCCCTCTTTGAAAACTTGATTAGTATCTGGATTCAGTTTCTTTTTTTCAGTATGCTTAATTTTACTATCTAATTAAGAGGAGGCTGTATTTTAATGGAGTGTGGGATAGATCTGGGTTCTGTGCAACTGGCATGGTATATGACCTTGGGCTACTGCTCTGCCTTTTCTGTCTCCTATTTGAGAGCTACAGATACCCACTATAAATTGATGTTAGTAGTGAAGATTTTCTTTTGATGAAATGTTAATAAAAGAGATACAATTTTAGTACTTTAAGAAACTTCCTATTTATTTCTGGCTTTTTCCTTGCTCAGAAGGTGATCATGTATTGTCTATGAGAAAGAGCATCTTGAGGTATATAGGATCTCTGGTTTTTTGCACTGTGGGAGCTTTTCTGGTGACTGCGATCTTAAATGATACTAGATTTTTTACTATTGTGAGTAACTGCGCAGAAAAAGCCTTTTTTAACAGAGATGTGTGTTAGATTTTTGTGCAGAAACATCCTTTCTTACATACAACATAAACTTCTTTGTTTGAAGTGCCTTTTGTGTCCTCTACTCCCACACCCCGTGTCAGTTATGTGTCAGTAAAATAAATCAGTGAATCTGTGTCACCCTGGCTGATTGGAGGGGTCATATGCTGCATGTCTGTTGGCTGTATAGACATATGTCCTGTGTTCCAAGTCGGAACTGCTGTTACAGATGTGTCTAGTTAGTAAAAGCCTTAAGGATGGCTTTTGAAGAGAAACAATATAAATAATTTCTTATGGTGAGTAAATAGATCTATGTATAGGCTTGGACTTTGTCTTGGTGTTCTATGAAGCCTACACAGAAGTAAACCTGTAGAGTGTATCCCAGCGGTTCAAGGGCCTTCACAGCGCAACTCTGCATGCAAGTAAGAGGATGTTTAATTTTCCATGAAGTGTGGCTTTTAATTCTTGCTGCTTGTGTAGCAGGTACTCAGGTCTATGCTATTTACATAAAAGAACAGCTTTCTTTGCTGTGTAAATTACAAGTTGCAAGATGTTAATGGTGCATCTGATGTAAAGTTTTTCTTTGGTGAAGTATATATGCTTTAAAGAGTGATTGTATGCTTAACTATGCAATCTTATCTTTGGACTTCACATAGAGTGAATTTTCTTCTACAAGACGCAGCATAGACTACAAGCTTTACCCAAACCTGAAGTATTAATACAGCATCCTGAGAGCACTGTGATTGTTCTGGGAATGTTTTATAGTAGTGGATATCCATGTTTAGATTAAAACAATATATTGTGATTTAGTCCAGAGATGATTGTAGCCTGTAAATTAGCAGGAATATAACCTAATCTGTGTTAAAAGGCAAGCAAAGCTGCTCTTAGAGGAAGTAAGATGTGGCAGCAAAAATGTGCAGGCTTTGCCCTGAAATCACCCCAAAACCGACCTGTTAAGGTCAGTAGCAATGAGTATGTGGCGCAAGATAAAGATTGCTGTGGAACATTACACTGACATGCTTTCAGCTAAACTCAGATTACTTAATAGCAGCTGAGATACCGGCTCACGGGGAGGAGTGATTAAAACTGTGAGGAGATTGTGATTCCATTCTACTTTGTAGAAATCAGACTGTGGGTGCTATGTATCTTTTTCATTTCCTTATTGTTACACTAAACACAGGAACATGTTTCTTTTCAGAAATCCGCAGTAGCATGTATCTGATGGGTGCTATTAATCTGCTAACCTGGTAAAATTTGTGTACTTACGTGTGTGGTCAAACCCTCTTGGCTTGGTTTTTTGGTTGTTTCCTTTTTTTTTCTATTTTCTCTTCTCCTTGGGTAGTAAATAAAAATCTGTACTGGAAATTGACCTAAAACAGGGAGTTTCTTCTGTAGTAGTTCCTGGTGTTCATTATAACTGTCATGGAACAAGTATCAGGACTACTGAAATAGTTTGCAACTGCTTAATTTTAAGCTAGCATGTATTGAAAAGAGAAAACACTGAAAGAGAGGTTTCTGAGTAGTAGTTTTTACTCTGTCCAAAATATATTAAATCTCAGTTCACCGTATCCTGTGAGAAGAAAGCTCTTAAAAACAGTCCATAGTTTTACATGGTCTGCTTTAGTTAGTCCAGGGCTCCTTTCTGTTAGGATGAGGTCTTGCTTGCCCAGCCTGCTTCTAAGTTTCCATTGTCAAAAGGAAAACCAAACAAATATCCTTGTTGCCTTGCTGACAACCAACTGTTTGCTTTTCCTCTGTTAGTGGTAAGTGGGTACAGCCTGCTGGGCAACCCAGCTCTATCTTGAAACTTCCATTCTTTAATTCTGTTTGTTACTTAATGATAAGTAGTCATCTGAGGCAACTTGCCTCCATAGCTTACCTAACAATACAGGGATAATTACCTTGTAGAAATGCAGAAAGCTTCAAGGACACTGCTGTTCTAGCTGTTCGCATCAGTAGCCATCTCACTGCTGGCTGCCTTCTGCATTGTACCTCTGCCCCTTTTTTACCAATAACCATGAAAACTTAAGTGCCGTTTGCCTGTCATTGTGTATAGTATCTTGCAGGTTAACCCTATTAGGCTTTGATTAAAACACGACTTCTGCAGCCCTAAAGCAAATACACTGAATGAAAGCTGCTGCTGGCGTTGGCTGTTGGTATGGGACTTTTATGTCTTGCTATTAGTTTCTCCTTATGTTTTCAGACTTGCATTTCTCTTGAGCAGTTATCTTGCTCTTTCCCCACCAGCCACTCTTCTAAGCTTCTTAAATGCATGTTAACTTTACTTACTGACCATACTGTCTGAACAGTACATTGGAGATCAATGACCTGGAAATGAAGCTGTTCTGCATGCGAGTCTTGTAGTGAAAAGGGCAGAAATACGATGGGGCCCTTCTGGGTAGCAGTCAAATAAAAGATCCCTTGCTGTAAACCTCTCCAGGGTCTTAAAAATGTACTGGTGGAAACTTTGACAAGGACTCAGTGCCTTTGACAAGAGTTGTCTGGTCTTTACCAGGCTTCAGCATATGATCTGCTGTTACTAGAAATGCTTAGTTAAATACTTGTATTCCTTGTTCTGCTTTTTCTTTGGGTTTTACTGTGGTTTTGTTTTTACTTCAGGCTACTATAAAATAATAAACCTCATCTGTTAACAGTAGTACATGTTTATATATCACTAGTATCCTAAATGTAGTGTTAATATAGCTGTAATCTGCTATGACAAACCCAAGAGCTCTCAATGTATTCTGTTATTTCTATGACTATATTTACTAAAACATTCTAGAACTAGAGCTTAGGTCATTCCACTGCTAGTAATTGTGTGTAAACCTTTCAGGGGAGAAATGTGTGTTGCTGCCTTCCAGCATTAATTAGGTACTTCGTTTTAATCTGGTCACAGATTGGTAATTTTGCCAAAAAAACCCAAACCACAAAGATCTAAACCATCATATGTGTACTGGCAGGATCTCTAAGCTGAGTTCATGTGCTCTTTTTGAAATAATGGCTTATTGAAAGAAAAGATCCCTTGAAAACTTAATTTTGGTTCTCCTTGACATACTTGGATGTTGTTGTCCTTGTACCTACTTTCCTTACCTCTTACAGTTGCAGGTTTTCTCAATGTTATTTTACAAGACACGTGGTCTTCAATCTGAAAGGATTGTTTTAGCATTGTGTAAGGCAGATGTTTTATTGCAGGTGCCTTGTACGTGCCTGCTCTGTTACAGACATCACAATGATCAAATTTGCTTACTTTGTTGGAATCAAAACAGGCCCTGCAGAGTTCCAATAAAGAAAGGGAGGGGAGAAACAGATACTAAGCGGCTTTTCTGATGGCAGTGTGTGACCTTGTTATATGCTAGGGAAACAGGAAATGTACCATTAGCCTTTTGTGTAGCTCATGGGAGGCAGCACTGCTGGTGCAGAGTAAAAGCTGTCCATGAAATAAAGGGTAATGTGTGAAGACTACAGTGTAGACTGTACAACTGCTTTAGCAGGTCAAATAGCTACAGTTGTTACTGGGGATTGGAGATAAGTGGTGTGGGAGGAGGGAAGAAATACTGTGATGTAGTGTAAGAGATCCCAACTAAATCCCTTCTCCAGAGGGATTACACAGACCCTTAACGTGTTGTGTTGCCAGTTGGAAAGTTTCAATCTTATTAATCATAACCTGGATCTTATAAGTTTATCCTTTTTGTAATAAAAATCTGTTGTTGCGTTGCATTTGCTTGACAGCCTGTTTTCTGCTTGAGGCTTTCATGCTGCTGCTCTTTCCTTTTAACATCCTGGAGTGCTTCACAATTGAGCAATAGCTCTGATCAGCATGTTGGTGGAATTATGGCGCTCGCTTTAGTAACGGTTTGCTCGCTGCAGTTTTCTAGTGATTCAGAGTGCTGTTGCCTGACTACCAGCCCTAATTATCTCAACACGTTGTTCTTATTTACTGTCACTTTCCAGGCTTCCTGTTGCTCAACATGTTGACGAAAAAGCTCTTCCTCTCTGGTCATATAAGTTTGACTTTCAGTAGTGACAGAGCACTGCAGAAGCCCTGACACATCCCCATTCAAGTCAGATGAATGGCAGAAGGCTAAAACTAGAGTGTCATTCTAAAGCAAAAGAACTAAAATAAAATGTGTAGAGACTTTCAAACAAGTCTTCAAGTTGCTTTAATTTTTGAAATCTTTAAAATCTAGTTTTGGGTTTTACCAGCTACTCAGCTCAGAATTCAACTTCAGATGTAACTGTACAATTCACTTAGATGCTTCAATAAGACACTGCTTGTGTTTAAATAAGTAGATGCTTACTTTTCATATCTCCTCCACTTAAAGCTATTTCCATTTGTGTATCTGAGTTATTGGTAAAAAACATCTAACTTGGTTAAAATTCAGATTCTGCAAAGTTTTAGTGTTCAGAGTAGTCAAACTAATCCATCTGTATTCTGTAGCTGTTGTCACAACTTCTGCTTTCATTTGTGAAGCAAAAACAGTAATACGTTACCCAGATAAATAGCTTGCTCCTTTAAAAGAAGAGCAGCCTTGGAAACTCTGTACTACTTTAATAAAGATTCTCTTTCTCCTTTTCCTCTGCATATTGCCAGCTCATTCATGAACTACCCCTTGGAAGACTGAGGGGTTTCCAGAATTACTCAACTGAAACTTACTGGGTCTCAAGTTTGCAAGGTGTCTGTGTAAATCATTTAGTAATTTAAGTCATTGTGTTTCTCTTCCAGGTCCTGGCCTGGTTTGAAGAAGGTGAAGAAACAATCACAGCATTTGTAGAGCCTTTTGTAATCTTACTCATCTTAGTAGCTAATGCAATCGTGGGAGTGTGGCAGGTATGCAGCCATTTTTACAATGTCAATTCTCAAATGTTTGTGGTTTTCTTGGTTTAAGAGGAAGGACTATTCAGTGTGCTTCATACAATGCAAGTAATCTATGTTACTACTTTAGATTCCTGAGAGTGAACATACCATAAAACGTTTGCACAGAAAGTGTTGACTTAAAGGTAAAATGAAAGCTGCAGAAGTATTGCCGAAAAGGCAAAGTGCCCGTCAGTGTGTTTGGCCCCACGCTGGTGAACACATGGATGGGGTAGTCCAGAATGAAGGAAGTAAGTTAAATCTTGCAAAGCCAAAAAGCAATTAATTGGATCAGCTTGCCACAAAGGGGGTTTGTCCCAATTACGGAGCAAAGGATGGAACACTCATAATCTACTTTAGAATCATAGAATAGTTAGGGTTGAAAAGGACCTTGAGACCATCCAGTTCCAACCCCCCCAGCCATGGGCAGGGACACCTCACACTAAACCACGTTACCCAAGGCTCTGTCCAGCCTGGAGCTGAACACTGCCAGGGATGGCACATTCACAACTTCCTTGAGCAACTCATTCCAGTGCCTCACCACCCTTACAGTAAAGAACTACTTCCTTTTATCCAATCTAAATTTCCCCTGTTTAAGTTTGAACCCGTTACCCCTTGTCCTATCACTGCAGTCCCTAATGAAGTGTCCCTCCCCAGCATCCTTACAGCCCCCTTTCAGATACTGGAAGGCTGCTCTGAGGTCTCCATGCAGCTTCTCTTCTTCAGGCTGAAGAGCCCCAACTTTCTCAGCCTATCTTCATACGGGAGGTGCTCCAGTCCCCTGATCATCCTCATGGCCTCCTCTGGACT